>RJWH01003708.1:0-137870 GCA_004363575.1 Solenodon paradoxus | reverse complement strand
CATTGCTCTAACCTATATAAGCATGTTCTAACCAGAACTTGGGGCTAAGCTCTTTGGGGAAGAAATCCCAGCTGAGACCACGCGTGTAATAAATCTGCCTAAAATACTTTCAAAGAGTGCTCACTTGGTTTCTCCCAAAAACTGTAACACTTCCTCATGTGAGATTTTCCCTTAAAAACTCAGGCCGCTGGCAAAGCCTTGAGTCAGCCTCCCCACTAATGGGGTCTTAGCCTCCTTTGGCTGGCTCCATCCTCTCTCTCCTTCTGATCCTCACTAATGGGGGTCTCAGCTATCCTTGGCGAGCTCCATCCTCTCTGTCTCTCTGCTCCCCACTAATGGACCCCCAACTTGCTTACCCACTGCGCCTGTCTGGTATGTGGAGTGACCCTGAATCCAGAGTCTGGACCTCCTTTGGTCAGCTCCATCCCTTTACCCTCTGATTAAACCTCTGCTTGGTCACTCACCTAACTGCCGTGGGTTCTTTGAGAGACCCAAAAACCCCCACAAAAAGGAGCTTGGGACCACTTCTTATGCCAAGATGACATAAATTCAAGATGAGTCCACTCCCTTTTCCCACTTAGACCAACATTCAATCAGTGGGAGACTGAGAAATATTTCTCCATGATTTCTGAAATTCAGTAAGTTTCCTTAAGTTCACTTCTCCCCTACTCTTTTATTATTAGCCTCACAAAATCAGAGATTGGTAAGATATGTGTATTTATTTAGGAATACATCTTTAGTCAAAACTTTGAAATTATATTATGTTTAATAAACAAAAACTTCCCAACTCACTCTGTTCATGTAGATTTCAGAAAAAAATAAAGCCAGTGTTTATGGACATGAAGAAACAAAAATCTTCCACTGATTTAGAAGACAATTATTAAAAAACAATTACAGGCATGTCCTGGTGGGACAGCAGTTAGGTCAATCACCTCCAGAGAACATAAGCCACATACCCCTGGGGTTTGTGGACCAAGTCCAGAGAGAACAACTAGTGTAAACAACTGAAAATGAAAACCAAAATGCTTTCTCCTGCTTTCCCTGCCTGCTTGCTTACTACTGCCTTCATTCTTGCCTGCACCTTTTCTTTAAAAAAAACTTACACGAGTGCACTGTTGAACTTAAAAGACAGAGAGACATAGTAGAGTTAAAGGAACAGAATCACAGTTCTATGTCTTTGACTCAATATAGAGCCTTGAACAAATCATTTTGTCCTTTTATATCTGTCTTTGTTAAAGGAAAGACATAATCTATATACCATTGAAGTCACAGTTGGGAAAATCAACAAGATCATGATGTGAAATCATTGATAAAAATGTATGAGATATTTCCATGGAAGTGAGAAAGTATTATGCATATCATTCTGATGGTTTTACACTAAATGGAATATATAAAATGTCTGACACAGATTCTCGATAAAAATATTTCCCTTTGCCTTCTCCACTCTTAAGAACTCAGCTCAATTTTAATTCTCACACTTATGTCACCCACTGTTTATTTTACCAATGAGAATTTAGAGAAAGGGAAAAAAATTCTTTTTCTCCTTCCTTTCTTAGCATTAGCAGCTGGTGCCTTTCCAGTCTCTAAAGTGACCAAAAGTATTTTCACGAATCTCCAAATGCTCCTGAGAGGTTCAGGCAACATGTGATACTATTCAATGACAAAGAGCCCTTTAAATACACTACAATACTAACCAAAAACTTTCCTTTATGTTCATTTAAATCTCTAAACAGTTTTCTCTGAGTATTGAATAGAATCGATTTTATTTCACTGAGTACTTACACTATGAATTCACTACCAAGGATACAAGATGAATAAGAAACAAATTCTCTTGCAAAGGATATTGCAGTTTCCTCAGAAACTCCAATAGTAGGAATGCACAAATACTCTAAGAGAAGCAAGAACACAAAGAGTGCTCAAAGAGAATTACAAAGGCCTGAGGAAATGTGAGGTAAGGACAATGCACATTCAGCTGGAGGAAAACCTACAAATTGAGCTAGACTGTGAAAGATGGTAAGACATGAGGCCCAGTGAATGAAGAAAGGAAACAGGATGGAAAACTTTGGTGTGTCAAGGGAATAACGAATCACACAGGAAGACCATGGGTTAATTCAGTCATAGCTATCTTTATTTTAAGATACATTAACTAGCTTTAGCTTACCTATAAATTTGAATTTAGTCTTGTTCCTCAAATTTCATTAGAAAAGCCAACAAATATGATGCAATAAGTAATATTTTGCACGTTGTTTCTAGAAAACCTGCTCTAGAACTTTGGAAATTTGGAAACCAACTTGCCTTTAAAATTTAATACAAAGTTTAATCTTGAACTCATCTGTTCCCACTTCTGTATTTCTTCAATGTCACTTAGAAAACAAAAACACACAATTATATACTAGAGCTTAGGAACCATTTTACTCTAGGAGCCATTTTATTTCACGTAATCTGTACTTGATTCATAGTCTATGTACTTAGTAAACACACTAAGAAAAGAAAAGAGCATCGTGATTTTTGTTCATTATTTTGCACCCAGCACCGGAAATCAAACCCAGGTCCTTCAGCTTTACATGGTCTGTACCTCAGTCACCTGAGTCACCCGACCATCTCTATCTTCTAATCCTCTGTTCTTGAATGATGTCTTATCCTTTGGAAAGAAGAAGGCTGTGATGTGCAATTATTGTCTGTCTCTTGTGTGCCTGTTTGTTCTTGTCACAAATACATTTGGGGCATTAGATGAATTCACTTTCTATAATAAAGTTTCTTAATCAGTCTTCCCAAAGAGTGAAAAACAAAACAAAAGAAAAAATAACCAGAAAACAGGTAAGAATTTGAACTTGAGCAGTCAAGTTTCCCCAGAAGAAACTTTAGAAGAAAAAAAAAAAAACAAAACTACTTACATTATGTAAATTGAACTGCAATGAAGCACAGGGAGAAACATGAATTATAAAAGATCAATAAGCAAGCATGCCATATTTTACATATTTACATTTTCATTAGCAATTATTGTGATAATACTGTAGTGCTTCCTGTGTTTCAGACTCAGTTTAATATGTTCACTATATGAAAAGTTAAGTTATTGCATTGTATTTTTACATCATGTGTTCCTTATGGCTAAGGAATACATTGTTATGTACTTTTGCAAAATAACATTTCGTTAGGCTTATAAAACTTTGATAAACAGATTATGATCTCTTCAATATTTATTCAGCCTAGCATCACATTACTAAGCCAGGTATTGATGTAAAATGTCAATATTATCAAGAAAGTTTGCTTTATTCAGAATTATTTGACAGAACAAGCAATCAAGGAGGCGGGGGGTGGTGGGGTTGGAAGGCTCTTGCTAAGTAAGTATCTAAGTATCACAGACAACAAGATCATATCACCAGTCAGGATGCAGTCCTTAAAAACCACTGACTTGAGTAATTTTTTGCTCTGTAGATATTAATGAGCTCTGACTTAGGTGGCATTAACTCAATTTTCCTGGAAGATATGTGTAAAGTCTACCTTAAGAGAGTATCTTAATATTATAACAATAGATTTTTGGTTCCCATACATACAAACACACACATACACACATACACACACACACACACACACACACACACACGCAATACCACCCACCAGTTCAGAATAAATTGTTATTTTGAATGTTCAACCATTTAATGCAAGAATTGTCAATCATTGTCAGAGATAACCCTGCTTCTTGAGGTATACAAAATTATGAGAATATTCTGCATGTCTGCTGTGTTTCAACACTGCCACAATCCATTCTATAGCTTAGAGGTCTCTTTATGGAACATTAAATCAACAAACTAAATTACAGGCTAATGGAAATTTCGCTTGCAGTTACACATGTCTCTTATTCTTATGGTTGTATGGAAGACATCAAAAGAAAGCAAAACTGAGTCTAATTACTCACATACTTTGATATAAAACAAATAATCTGCAAAGTATTATGTCTGAAATATTTCTAAATAATGTTATCCTTTATATTTTTGCTTTAAGGATTAAATCTTTTAAGAGTTTCTAAGACAAAGAGAAGAAAGAACTGGTATAAAATAGCTGCTCGTTTTTTTCAATGTAATGATTACAATTGAGATGATATCAGTGATTTATAGGAAGAATTTGCCATGGTAGAATTTTTTATTTTGAGGGGTTATTATTACTTCATTTTTGACATACTTTAAATCAGTCTCCAAATAAGGTGATTTAAAAATATTATTATTATTCAATAAAGTATTATTATGAAATTGAAAGCTGATTTTTAATTTTATGATAATTTTATCACACAACTAAATAATTTAAAACTAAAATCAGAATCTATTCTTTTTTTCATATTTTTCATTTAATAGAGTTCTGTTTTTCATCAATTTGAAAAACAAATACCTTAACTACTCAATAACTGAAGAAGGTAGCTGTTTGTAAAGAAAGGAAAAATAAAACTTCATTAGAAAAATAAAAAATAATGATGAAACAGATTAACCAGTTCCCAGGTTTCCAGTTAAAGTCTTCCTGATTGTGTGGCCTAGTTATTGCTTCCAACTCACAGTCTCAAGTCCCTGTAAACAGTCAGTTTTCTTCCTAGCTCTAAGCTGCTAAGATACTATTTATCTAGGTTCAAAAATAAAATTGAGTATCTTGGTTTTTATTCCACTGAGCATGTTCTGGCTGGAGGAAGAGCTTGCTTCAATGAAAATATAATAGAAAAGTTCCATTGACCAATGCTGTACCCTCAGACTTCAAGGCAGACTTCAGTAACCTTACAATGAACGTCACGTTCCTAAAATTAATATTATAGCCCATCTGTGGGTGCACCCTTGTGGCTCAGGAAGCTGAGTCATTGCCATACATACAACCTGAAGCCCAAAGACCTGGGCTTGAGATCCAGGGTCATGGTGAAAAACAAATGAACAACTAGCTAAATAAAGATGTTCATTCTCTTCTTCCTAATTTTCTTCCTTTTTAAAATGCTTTTTTCCTCCTCTCCTTTCCTTCTTTCCTTTCTTAAAAAATAAAGCGAAACAAAACAAGACAAAAAAAACATAACCTATCTTTTAGGAAGACAGAAAGATAGAAAGAAAGATAGAAAATTAGGGTTCTTTCTACTCCCCACAGGTTGTAACATACCTACTTACATAAGAAATCTCTATTTTAGAAGGAGTATCACTTGAATGACTTGTTTAATAGAATTTCTTTAACATGAAACAATTAAATGTTTTAAATTCTTTTTTTTTTCTGTAATAACTGAAACTGGCTTGGGCTTAGATAAAATTTTGATCAGAATATTCCCAAGTTTAATTTTGGACTGCAAATATGGTTAAGGGTATTTGTGTATAAAGTGCCTAAAGGTGACCTCACCTGTGCAATTTAAATAAATTAAGTATTGCCTTTGTACTAAAGTGCATGCTCCTACTTTACCCTATAATAGCAAAACAGACTGTGTTAGATGCAAATATACAGCAACAGAAGTAGAGAGAAATAAATGGTTGAAGAATCTTAATATGCAGACATGTATCATGAATTTGACTTAGGTTGACCATATTTCCTTGAGTCAAAAACAGGGCCTTAGGATAACAAAAACAGGAAGGAGCCATGCTCTGGCAACTAAGGGGAAGGGAAAAGGTGAAGCAATGGAGCAGAAGCAGAGCAGTCAGGCCAGCAAGAAGGAAGTATTACGTGATATTAATCTGCAAGTGTAGCAACAACATGTGATATGGTAGGACTTCATACAAATGACCAGTGTCACTGCAAGAAGTTTTGACAGTGCCTGCTGTACTCAGCACTGGCAAGGGTCATCTTTAATGCAGGGCAAAAGTAGCAGCTGCTTTGGAGCTCTCTAAACAGACTGGTCCTAGGGCAATGCAACTGCCATTTTACCCCACATTAAAGATAGCTCTGGTTTATTTAAAAAAAAAAAAAAAAAAAAAACCAGGACAAAATTGGCATATTAAAGTTATGGAACTACCAGGAAATATGAAAATAAGGTACTATCCCATTTAAAACAGTATTTATGGGCTTTGGAGACCATAGGGGAACTGCCTTCCTGAGAGATACCAGTCCAGGTTCTGGAAATCCAACCCCCCAGTCTTTAAAGGAGCACACAGAGGCCAAAAGGCAATCTTGCTCCCTGGCCAAGGAGTTGTGGGGAGCTAGAACAAGACCAATCATCTAAAGAAGCTTCAGTAACTACCCAGAATGCAAGACAACTTATCTGTGAGCCCCCGTCCCCTGTGCTGGAGAGCTGTGAGCTCTACAGAATTCACAGGGTCTGCTTATAAACTCACTCCTTGAACTGGAAAGCTTCCTATCAGTGAGACAGAAGAGAAGAATTGCCCATCATCCCCACAGAAGCCAGTATATACTACTGAAAAAGCAGTTGTGGCCCACAAAAAGTGAGCATTCCTGAGAGGGGAACAGGATCTACCTTCCACGGAAGTCAAGTGGATGGTACTGGCAATACCAGGACCCAAAATCACCACTCAGGAAGAAATCTAACATTATAAAAAAGAAAGCTACAGTATTAAAACTAAAACAGAGAAGAAAGTCATGTCAAAAGCAAAGTCAGTAAAAAAAAGCACTAATGGCCCAAGGAGTGAGGATGCCAGGATCTCCCCAGAGAAGAAGTCCATTGACACTGAATGGGACAACCTAAGAGAGAAAGAGTACTAAACAATAGCCATTTTAAAGAGCTTAATGAGATGCAGGAAGTTCATAGAATCACCTAGTGGTAATTGGAAGACCTCAGAAAAAGGTGACATATCAAAGGGAATATGTCACAAAGCATATAGAGACCATGAAGAAAGTCTTAGCAGAAATACTAGAGATAAAATACATATACAAGGAATCAAATATAAACATGAGAAGTTAAAAAATCAGACTCATTTATGTAGAGGAACAAATCTCAGAAACTGAAAACAGTGAACGCACACATAATAGGAGAAAGAAACAAGACTGAATAAAAATGAAGAAATCCTGAGAAATATCAGACACCATGATAAGAACAATCATAAGGATCATAGGTGCCCCAGAAGGAGAGATGAGGGAAAGAAGTACAGAAAACCTACTCAAAAAAGTATTATCAGTGAACTTCCTACATCTGTCACAAAGAGCGACCATGGAGTTCCAAGAAACAAAGAAAATACCAAAATTTCTAAGCATAAAAGACCTACACCTAGATGCATCCTGGTAAAGTGACAGAGGAAAATGACTCAAATCTGCTAGAGAAAAGAGAAACGTAACCTACAAAGTTATATGCCCATTAGGTTATCATCAGACTTTTCTGCAGAAACACTACAGGTCAGGAGAGAATGGAATGACATACTCAAAATACTAAAGATAAGAACTACCTGTCAAGAATACTGTATATAACTCTCATTCAAATATGATGGAGAAATAAGTCTTCAATGACAAAAAGACAGTGGATTTTTCCACTACTAAGCTTGTCATTCAAGAAACCCAGAAAGGAGTTCTACAACAGGGAAAAAGAAAACAAAGATTCCCCAAAACTCTGAGAATGGTGATAAACAGAAAAGCAAATACAGAAATAAAGACAAGATCAATAGGAGAGAACAGCAATCACCAATGGGGGAAACAAAATTATGGAATCTGTAAAAACATGTAAGCATGATATGGTGATAGTTCATTAAAAACTATTATAGAGCTGTATAGATAGTGATAATCCATATGATTGTCATACAACCTAACTCTAAACAGATACAGAGCTGGGAAGTAAACAAAACTGAAAGAACCAAAAACCACACAGAGGAAAAAGCAAATTAAAACAAATGTAAAACAAAGCAACATACACAGAAAACAAAGACTCACATGACAGCAAAAAGCTCTATGTATCAGTTCTATCAACATTACTGTGAATGGACCGAATACACCAATCAAAAGACATAGTTGCTAGATGAATCAAAAACAAGATCCATCAATATTATGCTTACAAGAAACAATATCAGACAAAGACAAACAGACATTGAAAGTCCAAGACTATAGACAAATATATCATGGCAACAGTGATGAAAGGAAATCAGGAAGTGCAACACTAATTTCAGACAAGATATACTTCTCATCTGAAAAGAATATCTCAAGGCAGTGTAGGATACTACATTATGGTCAAGGGGGTAATTCATCAAGAAGTAACTATTATTAACATATATGTGCCCGATGCTAGACCATCTAAATATACAAAACAAATATTGATAAAGTTAATGGTAGACATTGACAGTAACACAATAAAAGTAGAGGACTATAATACATCAACAGACAGATCATCCAGACAGAAAATCAACAATGAAATAAGGATGCTAAATGAAATAGTAGAGCACAGAGACCTAACAGACATAGACAGGGCTGTCCTACCACAACAAAAAAGAATATACATTCTTCTTGTGTACATGGAACATTCTCAAGGATAGATCAAATCTTAGGACACAAAACAAATTTCAGCAAATTTAGCAAGACTGAAATCATAGAAAGCATCTTCTCTCACCACAAGAGAGTAAAACTAGAAATGAAACTGAAGTACAAAAATGTAGGAATGACAAAGATGTAGAGATTGAACATGATTCTGAAGAACACATGGATTATCAATGAAATTGAACTTACCTGTAAGTAAAGGAAAATGAGGAGGTGAGCTACCAAAACATGTGGGATGTAGCAAGAATAGTTCTGAGAGGAACATTTATAGCCATACAAGTACTTATAAAAACCAAAAGAGGGCCCAAAGTTAATCTCTAACCTCACACCTGAAGGAAAGAGGAAAGGAAGAACAATCAAAACAAAAAATCAGCAGAAGTAAGGAAATATAAAAATTAAAACAGAAATAAATGAAATTGAAAACCAAAGAACCATCCAGAGAATCAATGAAACTAAGAGATGACTCTCTGAAAAAATAAACAAAATTGACAGGCCCCTGCCAGACTCACAAAGAACAGAGAAAAAACCCTAATAAAAAGAATCAGAAATGAAAGAGGTCAGATTACAAGTAACAGCAGAGAAATACAAAGGATCAGGAGATACTATTAAGAGACATCATATGCAAAAAATTCATCATCCATGAAGAAATGGACATATTCCTAGAAACCTATAACCTCCCAAAATGGAACCAGGAAGACATGGACTTCTTGAACAGATAAATAACAAGCATAAATTAAAACAGTAAACAATAATCTCCAAAAAAAAAAAGGAGCCCAAATCCAGATGACTTTGTGAGTGAATTCTACCAAACATTCAAAGAAGAGACAACTCCATACTCCTCAAATTCTTCCAGAAAACTGAAGAGGGAAGAAAACTCCCAAATACATGCTGTAATGCCAGTATTATCCTGATCCCTCCACTTTGAGTATAGCAAAGTGTTAGGACATAAAGTCAATGCTGAAAAATCAGTAGCATTCAGTAAAAAATCAGTAGCATTCAGAAAAATCAGTAGCATATACAAACAATGAATTAGAGGAAAAATATTGGAGGGAGAGTCCAAGAGAGGGACCTGGTAGGAGCCCAGACTTGCCTCCTCCCCGCAAAAGGAAGCACCTGTTTTGCAAACACAAATGCTGAGGAAGTAGGACCAGAAACTACACAAATGGCTGCAGCATTTACCACCAGAAACCATAGGTGGAAACATTCTATTTCAGAGAGACATTGCAGTTTCAGGACTCTAAAAACCATGTGGCAGAGGGTGTAAAGTTTTAGGAAGAACAAGTTCTCCCAAAGAGTCACTCTGGCAACAGAGAACTGGCCCAATGGGATCGAGGTCATTGAACCTTGGGAGGGGGTCTCAATGCAGGGCAGCAAGAGGACCAGTGATGCGGTAAACTGAGTCAGAGCTCCCAAGAGGAATCTGCACAGATCACCACCATAACTGGAAGACAACTAGGGGAAAACTCCACCACCTCCCACTATTATTGCCCCAGAGCTGCAGGACCAGCCTTCTGGAAATACTTTTTCCAGGCTTAAGGTTACCTGAAACAGTGTCTCTGGAAGAAGGGAAGAAACTTCAACAACTACCTACTAGCACCACTCTGGGGTGGAGGTGGAACTGTGACCTGTTTGCTAATCCAAGGGATAACAATCTTTAAGTCATCTGTACTGATCAGACCTGTGATGCTGGGGAAAGGTTCTGTACCCCCACGCAAACTCCAACCCCATAGGCTAGACTCTGAGGCCTCAACACAGGATCCAACTAAGAACTTCAACAAACCTGATCAGTGGTGATGCCACACAATTAACTCCCACTGACACAAATTCATTGATTGTGGTATGAATCTGATTTAAATGTTGGTATTTAGAAACAGTCAAGATATCCTCAGGTTTAGATTGGGTCAACATGTCAGAATCAAATTGTGAGAGCTAAAAGAGTAAGCAAAATAGTATTCAAAATAGCACGCCATCTGCTAGGATAATGTAAAATTTGTTCCAGTGATGCCTACATATAAGTATGAAATAAGCTGAAACTTACTGAATTAGTACATTAAACAACATGTGAGTAGGGAAAAATTAGTAGTAGTAGTAGTATTTATGCTTTAAACATTTAAATAGTAGTTGGTCGTTTGCTCAGTTCACTCCTTGGTTTTGGGAATAGAAGCTGTAGTTGTAAACATTCCTCTATAGGAAATAAACCAGAGTGGGATGATAACCGAAGCATAAAAACCAGTTAGGAAGCTATTGTAACTAAATGGAAAAGGAATGTAGCTTGAATGAGCAGAGTTGGTGAGACTAGAGCCCTTAATAGAGACAGAAAGAGACATAAGTGTGCTTGGGTGTGATACAGAGTTGAAAAAACATGTCTAGGGTAAAATAGAGCAATCAGGGCCAGAAGCTAATGCACATTTATGGTCTTTAAACTACCAGGCCAGATGAAATCACCTTGCCGAGTATAGAAAGAAAAAACGTATTTGTAGGGCTTCTCCATATTCAGACTCTAAATGTTAGAGACTGGGCAGGGGAGGAGGAGATAGTAAGAGACAGGAGGAAGTCAGAAGAGTGTGGCATTATAGAAGCAGAATAAAATATTTTAAAACAGAAACAGGTACATGTGCTAACTACAGCTGAAGCAAAACCAGGTGGGAAAATCAATTCTCCACTAGAACAGACAGCTGTTTTGAGGACCTTGGATAAAATGATTTCATTAAGCAGTGAAGACACAGCTTCAGTTGGCATGGGTTAACAAGAGAATTGGAGAGAAGAAAGTGGAGTCAGTGCCCATAGACACCTATTGTACAGAATTTTCTCCTAGAGAAAAAGAAGTGGGGTGGTATTTGGAAGAGGAAGAGGAGGTCAATGGAGGCTTTACGTTTTTTTTTCCCCAGCGGCCGATATATAGGCATGTTTACGTGTAGATGGGAATGGTACAGGAGGGAGAGGGGATACACGCGTATGTAGTTCTGTGCTTGAGGAGGCACTAGCCTCAGAGAGAAGCAGTCTCCTTGCCAGTAAGGCAGAGAAGGTGCAGCAGATAGGAGCCAGTCACCAAGCTCTCTGTGTCTCTGCTTCTTTGGAATAGGAAACTTTTCTATGGATTAGCCTTAACTTATCCTAATTCTCCTAAATTCACCCACATTGCTAAACACAGTTAAGCTTTCTTTAACATAAGGCTTCTAAGAAGTGTAAATGTTGAATGAATGGACTAAAGAGAAAAAATGGCACCCCTTACCAAAGCCACGTATTTAGCCATTTACCTCTAATTCTTTGGTGTAATATTAGGATCTAAGAGTGCTTCCCCCACTATAGATGCATTTTAAGGGAATGCAAAACCAATAGTTCCTCTTGTCCATAATTCAGCAGTAAGCTCCCCCACATATACGTTCTACGGCACAATGGAAGATGCAAAGGGTCTCAAGTCCTATGTTGGAACTTTTCTCTTTGACTCCTGTCCATCCAAACAGAAATGGTGCTAGTGATCCCTCTCTCCATAGGCTACTAAATCAGAAGTTGAGTGCTTATTCTTCTTTGACTCATTTATTTCAATCTTGTGAAAATGATAAGGATTTTATTATAGGCTAATCATTTGATCCTTAGAAGATAAGATTTGTGAATAAAAATATAATTCTGATCTTATGGAATAGTAAGACATGATTTCAAATCATGATATATTTTGAGTCAGAATAACTCATTATGGACTTCTGATTTCCCAGAAAAGCTTGGATTCTATTTTTTCCAAGGTAGGGAAAAAATGTGTGTATCCATTTTTCACCCCTAAGGTTAGAAAATCACAAATGGATATTTACAGGACAAAAGGTTGTTTACTTACCTTTCTATCTTACAGGATCATTTATGATCAAATACTAGTCTGTATGAAGGAACTTTGAAAACTATAAAATGCTATATAAGTATATATTATATATACATATATTTTCTTTTCTATGTTTTACATATATAAATACATATAAAGTAAATTGAGAACAGAGGCAGGAAAGCAACACATGTAAATCTTTTTTAGTTGAAGATTTGGAATCTAAGTACTACTGGAAAGTCACAGCAAAAAAGAATTTACATATCTAGGGCAATGAGAGTACATAAAGGAGGAATAAAGCTAATGCTTTTCATTTGCACATAAATTACTTAAGACCCTTGTGAAAATGCAGATCCTGCATCAGCGAGTCTAGGACAGGGCATGAGAGCCTGCAATTCTAACAAGCTCCCTGGTGATATCTGTGCTGCTTGTCCACAAACCACTTGAAGTGATGGAAACTCAGTACAAAGGGCTGATTGAAAAGTGAGCTATGTGTCAAAAGAGGCTTGAATAAGATACTCAGGGTGTCAAGAAAAGTCAAGTAGTGGAGATCACTATTGGAAAGAGAGATTTGAGTAACACACATGCATCATAGGTTGAGCTGGAAGGATGTGAAGAAAACAAGATGTATGTGGTGAGCTGGGGTAATGAAGCATCCATGCGTAGTTACATGATGTTCTTCCTGGGAGAGTCTTTTCTCACTCCAAGGAGAGGAAATCCTATCAAGAGGGGGGAAGCAGTAACTTGAAAGAAGGACCCAAAAGGTCTTAGTCAACAATAAGTCTTTATCACCAAATAGGCATTCCTTAATTTCATAAGAATCATTAGTTCTTAATAGACTGTCTGTCATGAGGGATTCTTAGACTAACAGCACTTTAAATGCTTAGGCTACAACTTACCATAGTAATTATCTTCCTCTAAGTAAGTACCTGATAGATCTTCTAGAAAAAAGCGCAGAGGGCAAAAAAATTATATTTGTAGAATTGATGATTCTAGACCTTGATCCTCATCTCTTCCTGTCCCCAAACTCCCAGCCCATAGATTTCAACACAGCGAATAACACAAGGCCAGTTGGATGGGTTAATAGATATGTAATGCCCAGTCACTGACAAGAATCTTAAGAAACTGGAAAAACTTTTCATGAAGTTGTTGTAGGTAAGAGGTTTGAGGATAAGGGAATAAAACTCCTCTTCCATGTTCATCAATACCTTGTACAATGCAAATGATACCCACAGTCTTGAAAATTTCAACACTAAGAAATAAGACAATTTGCTTTCATTTTATGTTACTGCTTAGACCTCAAAAGACATTGGTCATGAAAAAAATGATATGCATTAAATACCTTTAATAATAAGCAGAATAGCCAAGGTAGACTAGGGAAAAGAAATATAATTTGAAACTATAAGTCACTTTAAACACATTACATGTGGGATTGTCTTTAACAGAAACTCCCATATGATAGCTATGAACATGACTTCTTCAATTATGAAGGTACAATTTATGGTTATTTAACAAGAGCAGGGGTGGTAATCTCCATAATTAATAATGATAGCACTCTAAGATTTTAAGATTCAAACATCAAATATATATATGAAACAAAAATATAATACTTTCTATGAATATCCCTTTTTTCTGGAGCCTTATCAGACTTGCCAACCCTTTAATGAAACTACTGGAGTTGGGAAGATTAACTACAGACCTAACAGGCAGAAATTACAATGCTTAGTTTAAATATTGATGTTTTTCATCAATCAAAGAGTAATAATCAGTCAGAATTGAAATAAATATTCCAGGAAAAGTAAACCTTTATAAACTGTGTTCACTTGGGAAATATACTAATAATTAAAATAGCCACCAATTTTGTAACACTTACTACGCACTAGATGTATTGCTTCATTAATAGTATCTAATTTAATAACAACCCTTACTGTCATTGCAATAGTCAATTCTCTTCTAAAACTGAAAAGTTGAATTCCCATTGGTGATGTGATCCATATCATGTAATCTTTGCTTAGAATCATACCGATAGTGAACCTTAGAATTAGCAAAAATTCAAACTTAGTCTATGTTACTCCAGAGTCTACATGTAAGCAGTATAACCACCACTCCCTAATATATTAAATTTTCACAAAAGTAAAGACTACTCATAATTTTTCCAGGATGTTCTCCCTCCCCTCCTACGAAAAATAGCAATGTTACAACAAATTCAATAGAATGATAAGCACTATCTGACTCTCCAGTTTTTCCATGAGGGATATGTAGGTTTCAGATTTACCATTTGAAAAGCTCCAAATGTCATAAGAATGGCCAGTTCTCGCTGGTTTATAGTATAGCATGTATATGTGGGCTTAATCCTAAGAAATAGAATAAGGTGTGCCCTGGTGACTCAAGCATTAAGCCAGAGGCTGGGTGTAGACCACGTTAAACCAAAGGACTTGGGTTCATGATCCAAGGTTGTAGGGTGGGGGGCAGGTGGGGAATCAACAAAAACACGAAGAAATAAATAAAAATACTTCTTCCTCTTCCAATAAAATTTGAGGTTTATAGTTATATTAAAAACTCACTCAAAAGGCCAAGAATATACCATTCTAATTAGATGCTAGTTCAGAAAATAATAGCAGTCTGTCCCTGTCTTGAGTTCTCTACTCCCATCTTCCCCAATTCCCTCAACTATACAGTAGCACTCCCTTATTTGCATGAGTTGTGTTCCAACACCCTTAGTAGATGCCTGGAACCACAGACAGTACCAAATTCTATAAAATTATGTTTTTCCTATGCATGCATATCTATGATAAAATTTAATTTATGAATTAAGCACAGTAAGAGATTAACAACTCATGATAAAATAACAATATAAGTATATGAATGTGATCACTCTTGAATTATTTTATTCATTCTACTTATAATTAAGTGAGATGATAAAATGCCTCTGTGATAAGGTGGATGCATAAGCATCGGCCTATTGGTCTTCCGACTATACATCAGGACAAGGATTTGGAATTGCCAGAATCACTGCTCCTGCACTTTGAGGTCATTATTAAGTAAAATAAGAGTTACTTGAACACAAGCACTGAAATACTGTGGCAGCTGATTGAATAACTTACGCGGCTAAGTAACCAGGGCAGGTAATATAAACAACATGGAAGCACTGGACAAAGGGATGACTCACATCCTGGGAAGGAAGGAGGAGTTAATGTATGAGATTTCAGCAGACTACTGAGAATGGCATGATACATGAAACTTATGAATTGTTTATTTCTGGTATTTTCCATTTAATGATCACTGGTAACAGAAACTGCAGAAATACCACCTCATCCAAGTAGGACTGTCGCATATACTAATGAACTCCACCAGTAGTCCCAGGCTTTCCAGAATCAGTGCTGGTTACCTTTGGACACAGATCAGTAATTTCAGCCCTGGCAGATCAGAAGGGAGCTGAGTACTCAGTGTAATAAAGGTGTTTACAGGTGCTTTGCAAAACTCTGACAACCACACAGTATAAACATCATTTTTTTCATTCTGCAGACGAGGAGTATAGAAATTCAGAGTGTTGAAAGTACTTGCTCATGGTTATAACACCTTACTGTTAAAAACAAAACAAAACAAACAAAGCAGACCTTAGATGCTAGTTTTCTCTTTCCCAGACCTAGTACACGATATAGTTTTGACTCCTTTAACTCCTTTGACTCTCAGACTCTGCACAATGAATTTTTTTTAAAAAAATCCAAGTTCTTTTTTTTGGAGGGGAGTTGTGATCAGTTTACAAGATGATTGAACCAGCTTTCCATAAAAGTTTACGTCTTATTCAAAAGTGAGCACATTCCTCTCTCATGCAGATTGCCTTTTAATGTGCACAGACAGTGAAGTCAAGTTATTGTGACCTTGACAATATCCAGTGAGACTGGATTCTAGAGTGAGATAAGCCTCCAGATGTTCATCCTGACTACTTAGCTAATGTGGCAGAACCACTCTGAAGGGGGAGTCTGAGGCTAGTGGACTCCCTTCCCAGTCTGAATGCTGTGCCTTGTATAGACTTCGCTTGCTTTTTCTAACTTAGGAGATGCCTAAAGGGATGAAAATTGGTTGGAGATGAGAGTTGAGGAGGGAGTAGCAATGAGTGGAGCTGGTTAAAAATTGATGAGAGTCCTGTTCCTTCTGTATCTGTCTGAATTCTTATTAAAAAGAGGTCAATCTTATGTTGAAGGATAGAACTGGACTGTTGGTGATAAACTTCATGTATTGTACACAGATGTCAATTTACCGTGTTGCACATGTGAAACCTAAATAATGTTATGATGCAATGTTCCTTCAATAAATCTTTCTTAAAATAAACCAGAATCCTAGTCCCATTTCAAGCTCAACATCCCTAATGGTGGGTTAGCCAGATATTATACTTCTGATAAGATGCAATAGATTGTAGAGCATACCTAGGACATATTCTGTTCCAAGAATGTTTGATAAGAACACACAAATTATTTATATTTAACCCAACCTACACTTTACATGAAAAGTAGCATATTAAGAAATCATGTAAATGGTATTTCTAGGAAGGAACCACAGACTCTAGAAAGGAACATATTCTGCAGGACAGCTGGTGCTAATTCAAAGAGACTTAAGAGATATAATAACTATATGCAAGGTCTGGCTCTAGATTAGTTCCTGATTTGGACAAAATGCTACAAAGCCTTTTTGAGAACAATTAGAGGAATCTGAATAGAGAATGAATATTCAATCATTAGCATTTGCTGAACTAGAAAAGCGAAAATTGTTAACTGAATAAAAACAGGTATTAAAAAACATGTAGGGCAAAATCATCCTATTAAAAAAAATACAGATCTGGAAGGAAACATGATAAAAATTGTACCTGTGGGAGATTGGAATGTGCTTTCTTTATTTAGGTTAATTTTATGTAGGTGTGTTTTCTAACTTTCTATATTGTCATGAAACTGCTTTTATAGTAATACAATTATTTTAGTTAAAATTAGATACTGAAATATAAGTGTGTGATTCTTTCCACAGAGTCCTTTTTTTTTTCAGTACTCAGAATATATACCCAGTCAATAGACTATTCACAAATAAAATCCAAAGGCTGTGCATTTTTCAGTATGACCCTAACCACAATCTGGATTTCAGGTGCCAGGAATGAGTCCCAGTACTCATGGAACCGCTAACCTGCTTCAGCATCTCTATTAGTCTGGCCCAGCAGCAGAAAAGCTGTGGCATCTACTTTAGTTATTTTGCCCAGGGATCTAGCTTCCAGTCACAAGCCCATCTGCCTAGCTTTGGCCCTGAAGTCCTGCCTCACTCCTGCCAGCTCCACAGACTGAATTCTGCTCTCCAGATTCCAACTTCCTGGCTTGGATGCATCTGTGAATAGAGAGACTGCCCAGAACCACCATGCTGCCAGTTATCTGAATTTCCAACATACTTTGGTGACTGAAAGTATCACTGGTGGGGCTTTGCCCGCCAAAGCAGATCCCCTCTGGTTGTTTCTGCTCTACTCAAACTGCACCTGAGCTCTGCACGCTCAGTACACGGCAAAGGGCCGCCCAGGTACTGTCAGCCCCTATAGCATACTTTGTTTATCACTGTCCTCTTCACTGACCCATGTGCTACAGCGACCTGGCAGCTTGCAAGCCCAAGACCAAGACAGATGTGCTGGGAAGCCTACATCACTTGAGAAAGAGGCTGGTTATAAACTTCTCACAAAAGGGGAAAATGAAAACAAGGTGTAGGCACAACTATGTCTGCAGGCTCATCATTTCCTTCTTTCCTTATGTATTCATTCATTTAAGAAGCATTTACTGAGCTCTTATTGGGTCTCAAATACTATACCAGGCACTGAGGCCACAGAGCTGACCAATGCAGTCTCTGCCTTCAGGGAGTTGTTCATTATGCATCAGGATGATAGATCTCTTGCAAATAAGCACACCAGTAATTATTTACTTACAAATGTATATGACATGTGCTCTGAAGGAGAAGTACAGATGTGAGGACAATAGTTAAGGTGGAATATAAAGGGTGAGTAAGAGCTGGCATGATGTCTGGCAGTCTTGAAAGGGCACAGCACAGACAAAGAGCTTAGAGAGGAAGGAGACTGGCAGTTACAAGACAATGAAACCAGGCCAGCATGGCTGGAGGACACTGGATACTGGATGAGAGACTGAATGAGGTAGACTAGGGCTGGAGAGGCAAGACAGAGACAATTAACTGTCATATGAAAGGCTCCAATAGTTCCCCACCTAAACGTCCTTGTAGAAATACACAACAGAGTGCCAGAGGTCTGATGTGGACCCGAGGCTGCTGAGTATTATCTATGACCTTTCATGTTCTGTAACCAAATAATTGCTGCTGACTGCAGATAGGTAACAGTGGAGCATCATGGTCAGATAACTGGAAATAAAACAAAAGCCATTATCTCATGCATTAGTAACCTTTTATTGCAGTTCGAGTAGACACAATTTAAAAGAAAAATGCAGTAGCGTTAGAGAAGGTCCAGAGAAAGGCAAGAGAGAAAGGGACAGAGAATGTGACCCACACAAAAAGGGCTTTACCCAGAGAGGGGAAAAAAGACTATGGTCAAGCTGACCAAGTCTATGAAATCAAAGCTATAGAATGGTTGCTGGGAAGAGGAAGTCAAACGCTACATTTTAGTAATTAGAAATGGTATCTTTCTTATAGAATGCCGATTTGAAAACTCATAGCCTAAAAAACAAAAAAGGAGACTTCGGACAGAGGAAATAAAGTTCTTCTTTCTGCAGAGCCATAGCGGAGTCAGAGAGACATGGCTGGGCACTGTCATTCCTTCTGTGGCCTGGGGCAAGATTGCTGCTTCTGTTTCCTCATCTGTAAAATGGGACGGAGTTCTGTTACAGAGTTGTGGGAAGGATATGATACTAAAATGTGTACCACAGTGTCTGTCACATAATGAATATCAATGCCCTTCATTGTAGGACACAGGAGTTCCAAAAGATGCTGTCACATGAAAACAAAATAGGCGGGTGAAGCAAGAAGTGTCTGATAATGAAGGTACTATTTCTAAAACAGTGCTCTCTCTTTAAGTAGCCTTTGAAGAAAACATATGCACCTCAAAATAGACCTAATTTTGTCTGTTTCAAAACCACAACACTGCAGTTGATGGTCATTGATATTTCCGTAAGAACCATGGCCCATTACCGCCTACCTGTTCCCGCCTCCTTCCCTCTCGCCACAGGTTACTAGATCTCCTTCTGGTGGTTATGGAGTAAAATACACTGTCTGAGGTGCCAATTTGATATTCTAAAATGCATATGGCAATGTCAACAACAGAAATAATAAAGCAATTTTAAAATACACTAAATATAACACATCGGTGGATAAAATATTTTTTATTAAAATGCACATATTAATCCTTCATGAAATTAAAAAACAAAGAAAGACACATGCCCCAGGCAACTTTGACCAAAGACTATTTCAATGTTTACCCACTTGATTGTCTAGCTTTGGGTACTATATAAACGTCCTCCACTACCTATATAAAGACATATATTTTCTATGATTCTTCAGCTTATTTTTCCCTTCCTTTCAATACGCTCGTTAATTAACTTCTTCTTGTTAGAGATATTCAGATATAATGTGTCCCACTTTCAAATCTACTTTTACCAGATGCCTTTAAGGCAGTAGTGTGAATTAGTATAATGTGCTTCATATTTTAGAATGACATTAGGTGATTTATGCATATTTGTATTAACTACATTTTAAAAGATGTCCTAAGGAGGACAGATTCCTTACAGAAATTGTGTCATCCAGGTAATAGATGGCAGACAAGAGGAGGTAAAGAAAAGGGTAGATTTTTTGGCAATTGTGCCATCTCTGAATTCTTCATGCAATTAATTACCTGATACACCTAATTGTAAGGCAAGTCACGTTTTCTAACAAATACTATTGTCTCTCTTCATTTGTGGCTTTTTAAAAAGCTAATCTCTCTGTGTCCCATATAAAACCACAAGTTCACTGAATTAAAAAAGAAAATCTATGTGATATTATCTCAAGCAATGTCATCCTAAATAAATCCATGCTCTAGGATTCATCTCTTTCTTCCAGATTAACACTAGCCTTCAAATAGGCAAAGGTGCAATCTCTTCCATATCAGCCTCTGTAATATGTTAAAATCGTGTGTGGCAGGTGAGAGGAGAAAGGAGAGGTAGAAATTGGGAAAAAGAATATAATAGCCGCATATAGAATCACAAACTTGAAAATGATTTTTAACAATTTGTGGACATCATTGATTTTCCAAATGCACTGAGTTTAGGGGAAAAGAAGTTATTAAAACGGTGCTGGAAAACATTGATTATTTTAAAATTATAATGGTTTTTGTACTCTTTTTATTTCTTCAACCAAAATTCTTTCAGCACCTACTCTGTGCTAATAATATGACAGCATCTCAAAGAAATCACAAGATACTATCTCTGCCCTTGAATAATTTGCTGGCCCAGTAAGAAAGAAAATTTTTCCTTATTTCTTGAGTCAGTGACAGTATATAGAAGTGTTACAACAAGACCTGGGTAAGTGAGATGCTTGAAATACAGGTTATGGAAGTTACCAGCTTTGGGGATTCAAATTGGACTGTTGGCATGTAGTATATTCCATATGAATGCCAGAAGCACAGTCAGTGTCAGAGTTTCACCCAGGTCTGTGAGGTGAGAGCAGATTAGATAAAGAAATGACATTCAATAATCCTAACTCATTCCATGCTATTACCTTAGGTTTCACAGAGAGTTGAAGAAAAGGATCTTTCATGCAATTAAGGTGAAGGAGCTAAATAATGTCCATGAAGGAGGTTAGGCAAGTTTACTTGATGCCAAGACACTAGTCAATTCCCTAACCTCCAAGAAACATCTCAAGGTTAGTTTAAATCACTTCACATGGCTTTATCAGTCTTTGAAGAATGTCCAATAATGATTCTTCCCCTAAGGGTCAGAAGCAAAGCAATAACCAAGAAGTAAGCAAAGAGAAGAAAAAGGGTACAAGTTAAATAAGCATAAACTACCATGTATGTGATGTATTGATGATTAAAAAAAGGGACTAAACAGTCACAAAAGGAGAAATTGAGGGCTTCTCTCTTTCACAGCCATTGACCCAGAACAAAATCTAATCTCCACATACAAATGGAACAGATCCCTGATTCTCAATGAAAGCAATAATATTCCTCTATGACCTAAGGAGCATAAGGAATGATAATGGCAGGAAAGAGGAAAATAAAGACAAAGAAGTAGGAAGAGATGATTATACAGGCACAGGTCACTCCATCCTCACCCTCCAACAGAACATCTTTCTTTTTTTTTTTATTCAAAGCAGCTGTGACACCACCATGATGTATTTTATTGTTGTTATTGTTATGGGCATTTAGAATATGTGCCAAAATGTTGTTGTTAGTTCAGTATGGCCTATATTCTTAGATGAAAATGTCCTCTCTAGGATGGCACTGCATCGTGATCTGTGATTGCTGCAAGGTTTTTCATTATGAACTCCAAATAAATTGAGAATGCCAGTTTTCATCCTACCTTCAGCATTTAACTGGACAGATTTTATTCACTAGGATTTGATGAGGAAAAAAGTAGAAAGTGTAACATTTTACAATACTGTTCATGCATAGAGACACAGCATAAATAAAATGACATTATTTTATTTTACTTGCCTGTAAGTTATTTAAATTCCAGGATTGTATCATTTTATATTTGCATTTTTAGTGCATAGCACAGTGCCAGACACATCTAAGCATTCAACAAATGCTTGTTGAATACGTGAAAGACAGAATCTATGTCAATTTGGGGGGCAAAAGGTAAGTAAGCTTTAGCAGCACATGAAACTAGGAGGTTCCATGTGCAGCAGCAGTGCTTCCAGAACCACATCCTGGGTCTGCATCAAATATTCACTCACAGTGTTCTAAATCTTAAGCAAAGATACAGTCTCAGAATAATTCTCAATATAGCACTCCAGGCAGCTGCATTCTATCAAATCAAAGCTGTCATTTAGAGCAAATTCTATTACTATCCTTGTAATAGAGGTCTCTATCAGGCAAGCAAGAAGAAGCAACGTTTACTCCGAAATTTCTTTGGAATAAAATACCTATTAACTATTCAGATAATTATCTTATCTATGAATATATATATATTCCTATATATCTTAATTGTCCATGAATATATATTCAAATATATGAATATAGACAGATATTTATCTGAATATAAATATATACATTTTAAGACTGTTAGTCTATCTTCTCCCTCTCTTAGAAGTCACTATTTGTATCCATAAATCTTGACCAGACCATAAGCACAGCACAAGAAAGCTTTTGTTGATATCATTGTTAGAAGCGAAATAAATTTGTGAACTTAGGCTACCATGATATTCATAAAATTTGATATTTTTTTCTGTTATCCTTGATCATGTACATAATGTAATATCTGTTCAAGATTACCATAGAACTACTAGTACCTAGCAAATATGAGGAGCCCAACGAGTATTTTATTGATCAACTGGATTATCAACTTTTCAAGTGTCACAACTTCTTCTATCCCTACTATAAACACTTACCCCATTAAGCACAAATATCTGGGACAGTATCTGCCTGTCCTCATATCTGCTAGACACAATAAAATCTGCTATCTACAATTTTTTCTCCAATCAGGTCTAAAAGTGATCAAGGTGCAACGATACTTTTTTCTTTTAAAGGGAAGGTACAGGTAGAAATGAAGGTGAGTGGCAAGCAGGCAGGTAGAGAAAAAGGAGCATTTTATTTTATTTTGTTTTTATTTAGTTGTTCAACTTAGTTGTTCTCCCCAGCCCCAGGACACAAACCTAGGACCTTAGATGTACATGGGCTTTGCCCAGCCAGAGGCAACAAACTTAACAGATACTCCACCAAAGTGCGCCCCAATGGTACATTTCTTAGGAATCCATTTTCACCAGCAAGATAGCGGGGTAATTCTGAGAATACCTCATTGCTCCATGCCAAAAAGTCACATCTAGGGATGAACAATTCCAAGCACTCAACCTGAACTGAAAGTTATATTTTCCTTAGCTTTCCATCTGTGTCTAGTCTTACTTTTCTTTCTTTTCTGTTGTCTCAGTGTTTCCTTTGTGTTTAATATCAAACGTTCTATATTTTAAATATGGATAATGGCCTCCAGCAGTCAGGAGGGAATCCTGATTCCTTCACCATTTTTCTAATAACTTCTTTTCTGCAAGATCTAGGTTTTGATCTATTATGCCTCTCCTGGCTTTTAATCAAACTTAGAGAGTTTTCAAAAACACCCTGTGCTCAACATTTCCATGTTTTGCCTAATTGTCTTCATCCCACTTCTCTAAGTTAGACTGTCATGAACCATTGATTTGGTCAAGATCAGGTTCGAATTTTTTTTACAGCACCTTGAGTTTTTTTTCTCTGAACTACCTTTTCCTCGGTGATGTTAGAATTGCATAGGAAACCCTTCCAAAGGATCTTTAAGTGAAAAAAAAAAAATTTGCTAAGTACCTACTTTATTCAAAACACTGTGCTGGGCACCAGAGCTAACGAAGAATAAGGTAGGCACAACCCTGCTCTCCTGAAGCTTATATTCTAGTAAGAGAAGAATATAATCAAGTAATTACGTAATGAATTACAAAGTTATAATATATCAAGATGCCATAAAGAAGAAGTATAATATGCTAGAAAGTGTAAAATAAGGAACCAGACTTGGCTTCAAGAGTAAGGAATGGCCTGTGTTAAGTGTTAAAACATAAGCAGCAATTAAATAAGCAAAAGGTTGGCAGGAGGAATGTTCAAGACAAAGAGACCAGCACAAATGAAGTTCACAGCACGCACATTAGAGGACCTGATAAAAGTCTAACATATTGTAAAGAAAAGAATGAGCAAAAGGAAGAGTGGTAAAAGAGAAGACAGGAAAATTAGGTACAAGGTTTTATATGGGGATTTGTAGGCTACGATTTTTATCTTGACTATGACATCAGTGGGAAGCATTGAAGAGTTGTAGGTAGGGGAATTGTGTGCATTTTTCAAAGATTAGTCTGGCTGCAGTGTGGAAAATGAAAAGAGAGAAGTAAAAAATGATGCAAGATCAGTCAGCAAAGTGGAGCAGTATTCTAGGTGAGAGATGATTGTAGTGCAAAGAAAATGCTGATAGAAATGGAAAGAAATAGATGCACACAAAAAATATTTGATAGGTAAAAGTGATAGAATTTGATCAGAGTGATTAGAAGGAAAGAAGCATTCACGGTGATGTCTATGTTTCTGGATTTGACAAGTAGACAGATGTATTCATCACTGTGGGAGGACATAATAGGCATGGAATGAATCTGGAAGACCAATGATGAATTTGTTTCTGGATATAGGTCATATCTCTAAGTGTGTCCTATTTGTATTGGATATATGGGGCTAGAGCCCAAAAGAAACATAAATATTAAAAATATGCATTTGAAAGAGAAGCTATGGGCAACGGTAAGACTGGCTAAGGAAAGAGTTCTAAGAAAGGAAGAAAGTCAAGGCTAAAATCTTAAGCCCATACCAAGAAAAGATGGCAAGAGGGTGATGAAACAAGAAATGAAATTTTAAGATACCAGAAAAACCATTCTGTGTTTTCCAAATTCTCTATAATTAGAATTCGTTATAATTACTAAAAATAAATAGTCATTATTTTAAAGTGAGAAAATAAATCAGGTCTGTATTATACATTAAAACCCAGGAGATGGTAACAACCAATAGTGATAAACACAGAAAGTACCCCAAGTGACATTACCCTTTGCTTTTATCTCTCACATCGATCTTCTTAGAGCACTAAAAATATGGTAAAGGAAAATAAACAAACAAACAGTAACTCTAGCCACTGCATGTATAAGCAAAAACCAAGATCAAAATTGGTTTTGATCAAAATATTTCTAATCCCTATCACCATCAAGATCCAGGTCTCTTTCATGACCAAAGAGAAGCAGCTGATCAAAGTCCAGATATCCATCTCCAAAAATAGTCATTCTCCATCAGAAAGAATAGGAGAAAGCGCAAATTCTAAAGGAGTTGCACTGAAGTTCTCAAGTTTACCTTTTGGGAAAAGACATCTTGTTTATTTTAAGGGATTTCTGATATCTGCAAAGTGTAACCTGGAGAGGGTATTTCAATCATTTAAAATAGATCTGGATTATTACTCTGTAAATTCACAACAATAAGATATATTTGTTGATATATTTGTTGATATATTGTTGATACATTTACATGGTATAGTTTGACAATGTGAGTTTGTATTGGACATTTTAAATAAAAAATTTATAACTAGAAAAAAACTACAGGAGAGGAGGTGTGACATTGCAATTGAACATTTTCCTACCGATAATGACTATTCTTTATCCCATGTCCTGCAAGGTAGAGAATTTAATATTACAATATTACTTTGCTTGTACAATAGCAAGTCAACATATATCTGCCAAGTGCCTACCTTGTGCCATAACCTAGGATACAAAGATGGGTAAAATAGCTACAATCCCTCCCTCTTGAAGCTTACAACCTACTAGGTAGAGGGACAATTAAAAATAAGTACATAAATGAATATAACTACAAATCATGTTCAGTACTTTGAAAGAAATTTTTAGGATATTATGACAGAATATAATAAGAAAACCCAATTTTTCTAGCACATGGGTGGCAAGATTTCAAGAAAAAGAAACACTCTAGGTGGCACTCAAATCTATATATAAAAGATGAGTAAGAGGAACCTAGGAAATGATCAATGAAGCATGTTAGGTCAAGGTAAGAGCAGACATAGTACATTCCTGGGGAAAAAAAGTATTTAATTGATATCATTGGAGTACTTGATTTGGGGGGTGTAGTAAAAGATGTACCTACAAACTAACGAAGAGTCCAAATCATGTGGAACCTTCATGTAAGGTAAGGAATTCAGAATTTTATCCTAAATACAATAAAGTTGTTCATGAGATTCATATTTGTTTCTTTAAAAGACGGATTATTTCCTAGAATTTTATAAACTTATTAAAAACAAAGCAGAGAAGCAGAGGGAACGTCTGCTTCTGCTCATGAAGAATTACACCTGGAAGCTTATCCAGTCCACAGCGTAAGAAAAGGAACTCCTAAATAGTTCAGAAATTTCACTGGGCCAAGGAGACTGAGATCAGATATCTACCCATGAATGTTAATCTCTGGGTAGAATATCAAGAGTATTACAATATTAAGCAATATGATACATACATAACTAGCATTCCAAAATGAGGGAAAATGGTAGAAAAATATTTGAAGAAAGAATAGATGAAATTTTTCCAAATTTAATGGAGCTCTAAACCACAGAGCCAAGAAACTCCAAAAGCACAAAAAGCAAAATAAAATGAACAAAATCATACCACAAACCATCACACTCAAATTGCTGAAAAATAGCAAAAAAGAAAATAATATCTTAAAAGTAGCCAGAGAAAGACAATATAGATACAGAGAAAGAAATAGCAGATGTTTTATCAAAGATCTAAGACAATGAATGACACCTTTAACGTGATGAAGAAAAAAAGTATTATTAGCATGAAATTCTGTATACGGAAAACATCTTTCAGAATTAAAGACATTTTTTCAGACCAGTTAAAGGCGAGGCTGCATTGCTCAAGATCTGTACATTCAGCTAAAAGGCATTCTCTAGACAGAAGGAAAATGATACCAGATATAAAGTTGAATCTACAACAGAATGAAGAGGAATACAAAAAGTAAAGAGCATAAAAAGATTTTTCTCATGTTTTATCTTTTTAATTGAATACAGCCTTCTTAAAGCAAAAATAATAGCAGTATGTTCTGGGGTTTGTAACCTGTTAAGAGCTGTAATTAGACCCAGAACAAGAGGCAAGTGATTGAAGCAGAGTGATGCAAAATTTTTATACTATACATAAAGTGGTATAATATTATTTAAAGACAGCCCATTGTAAGTTAAAGCTGTGCACTGTAAATCCTAGAAAAACACTAAAAATAAACAGGTATAGCTAAGAAATCATTGGTGGAGATAAAGCAAAATAATAAAAAATAGTCTATTGAAAGAAGGAAAGAAAAGAGGAAAAATGGAACAAAGAACAGATGGGACAGATAAAAATTAACAGCAAGAAGACACTGGATAAAAACCCTACTATAGCAACAATTAGATTTAAAGCAAATTGTCTAAATACTTCAATAAAAAGACCAAGATTGTCAATTTAGATAAATAAAAAGCACAAGACTCAGCTAGCTGCTGTCCATAGAAATACAAATTCTGAGTTTGACTAATTTTTCAGTATAGGTTCCTCAATTTCATAGGCTCAGAGCAGAACCTATAGGTTTCTAGATTATTGTGGTGTGCACTGTTTTGTTCAATTAAGAGAAATATTTTTGTTGATAAATTTTAAACATTATTTTATCAATAATAACTACATTTTGATCATTGACTAGTTTATGAAAGGATTTGCAAAATATACTCCCATCCAAGGCTAAAATTTCTATTTCTGCTTTGCTTTCATCTATCACTCTGTCAAGTTGAAGACATTACATCTTGTAGTTAGAATATTAGTCTAAATACCAAGGTCTTAGCAGTTTCTTCCCTGACACTTGTGAGTTATGCTTATACTTGATAATGCCTATAGAATAAATTTCACAAAATAAATTTCATGTATCTCACAAACATGAAAATAACAAGACTTTAGCCAGGTAAAAAATGATCACTTTGAATTTAATATAATTTTATTACATCTGAGGGAGAACCATTTTATTTTACTCACAGAGCTATTTTCAAATACAGTATGGTCTATCTATTTCAAATATTGCCCTTACAAAGTGCAACATTTACTAAAAATAGATTTACAATGGGAATTACATGCTATAACTATATATAGATACCCCAGATGAAAAATCATTTTATATTACTTTAATTATCTTAGACAGAACATATAGACCAATATAGAAAATCTAAGACTTCTGCTTAAGGTCACTACCTTATCTTTAAGAGACCATCTTTGGTCCAAACACTGCAGACTTGAGGAGGAAGTAAAAGAACTGCTTCTCATTCTATGTATAGAAGGATACAGGCTGTTAGAGATGTTAATGTAGGCCATTAGCCATATGTGCGAAAAATTAATGGATGACATCCCAGCTATTCTTCGCATTTTAATTTTTCTTTCAACAGAAAGGGATTGTCAATGACCCACTGCACTGTAGTAGGCTGGGGTTCATTTTGCTGACTGCTTAGAGACACACAGTTTCGGAGGTGTACTCATTGGTACCCTAGTGGTACGAGAAATTTACTAAGGCTTTCTTCTTTCATTAAGATCACCAGTTTGCACACAGCTCTTGAAGGGCCCATTGCTGGTTATTAATTTCATGTCATTTGCTCACTGCTGCTTTGCTAAAGGAGATCAAAACATAATAGGAAGAAGAAAAAGACTTTTAGTACACAAACTCTGTCTACAACCCATAACATTTCATGGGATAAGGTGAAAATTTTATTCACCAGAAATCCTGTTTAGAAGAATATTGATATTTGGGAGGAAAGTACTATGGTGAGCCATTTGCAGGGTTGTCATGGAATGTCTATTCATGTGACAAGGAGACAGGAAGCTGAAGTGATACACTGTAGTAATAGTCTGTGACCCACGCAGGTAACTCATAAAATGTTTAACTTCAAGAAATAGTTGGTGGAAGAAAAATGTCTGTGTATTTGTTTAATAACAATCTGGACTTATCCAGAGGGATGTGATGTCAAATTTGGATAACATGTGGAAGAGTGAAGGAACTTTCTAGAAAGAACACTGCTGTGATGCTTCCAAGTCAGAGTGGCCCTTGGAAGTCCACAGAGCTTGTCAGAGCTATGCCTTGTATAAGGGTTAATTATCTAAACCCTTTGCCAGAGTACCAGCTCATTGAGGGACAGGAGAGTCTTACTCATGTCTCATCCATCTGCCCGGAGTGCAGGCACCGCGTTTTGCACTTAGTAGGCCTCTAGTGACCAGTATGCAACAAACAAATGAAAACACAGTTGCCTTATGGCGAACTCTCTTTGTTTCACTCAAAATATTTGTGTATATAAAAACTCAGGAAGGAAACTCTAGCTTCTTCAATGTCCCCAGACAGTATCCTGAGTCAACGGATGCCACCTACAACAGTAATGATTTGCGATGCTCTGGCTGGGAACACGGAGACCTCATGAACAGAAATAGGAAAGTCAAAAATAGAGATTTAGGGTGTGGAGTAAATTTTATATGCTAAGAAGCTATTAGAATACTTGGCAGTTGGATAACACTAGAGTGTATGAGGAAAACCTTACGTGCTCTGTTTGCTGGCAAGAACTATGTCTTTCCACAAAGCATGACGATGAAGACCAAGCTGGAACCTGAGCCTGCATTTTTACTCCAGGTCTAGTGCTTTCCACTGCATGCAGCTGCTTTCTACTGTAGAACTTGCAATGAATTCCTGCTGCCTTCATGTGCCGATTAAAACACATAAACAACAAAAAAGTAGAAACTTCCTTCCATTTTCTCTGTGCCAAACATTCTCAAGGCTTGGCTACTTCATTCATTGACATTAAAACCTGATTCCTTCTTCAAATGCCTCTTTAGCAAGGATTGAAATAAAAAGATTGTGTGGGGTGGTCTGTATTACTCTGGCTGTCTAAAAGAGAGTGGAAAGCTATAGCGCTCTCTGTGGAACGAGCACCTGTAGTGATTCCTCACCCACAGAGCAATTCCAAACAGATACCACAAAACAACGCTCAACAATCTGCGTAGTAAGGTCAAGCTTCCTCAGTAAGCAGTGAAATAAAAACATCTCCTACTGTAGTTTCCTATGGCTGGCAGAATTAAACTAGATGACTGTCTGCTTGTTATATGAATCTTCCACCAACTCAGCTGTGGCCAGCAGAAATATTGATCCAACACAGTGCAAGGAAGCTAATAACTTTGAACGATTACCTGGGCCTTGGACATGTCCCTTAAAAAATGTGTATTTTTATTAATTTATTTCTAATTCTAAATTTCTAACTAGAGTCTATGAGTTAAGGATTTTAAGAAATGATGTTTTTGTGTCACATTTACTATGTATTAGCATTCCATTAAAAAATGGAGAAACAGGAAAGTTAATGTTTGCTGTCTTAATATGTGTCTGGCTCTTTTTGCCCTCTTTTGGAAATTGCTACCAGCTTAATGGTCCCTGCTCCCAGGACACACTTATCTGTTTACTAGTTGTCAAATTAAATTGATAGTTCTGAGTGACACCATTAGAAACCTTGGGACCAGTCTGGCTGAGCACACACAGACACACTTGCATACCCATTAAGTTGAACTTTTGCCAAGAACCTATTAACCAATCCTAATGATCTGCTGTTTTCCATTTAAAACACCATTAGCTTCCTATGGTTTGCTGCTTTGGGTATAAGCCACAAAGACACCATCAAGTGGTTAGAAAAGTAGTTGCTTTGCCGGAAGCACAGAGGGCCCTGGAGAATTTGAACTTGGCTTTGGTATGTGTTACTTTCTCTCCACTTACAGAAGTAATCATGCATTCCAAATATTTAGGACAGCTTTCCAGAATACAGAAGTTTGTTTGTTTGTTTTTTTCAGTAGGTGCAGGCAAGAATATAGGCAAATAGGCAGGCAGACAGGAAGAGAGAGGAGGAAGGATTTGATGTATTCTTATTTCGTTCTCCATTCTTGTTGTTCTCCCTGGTCCTGAGATGGGAACCTGGGTTCTTGGGATGTATGTAAACAGAGGCAGTTGACCTAACCGCTACTCTACCAGAGTGCACCTACAGAAGAATTTAATAGTAATATTTCTTGTTTCTTTAGTTCAAAATGCTAAATTCCAATTCAGGTATTGAAATTGTATCTCAGTCTGTACTCCCTGTGACAGAAGGGTTTTTAACTCATCTCACTGTTTAAAGATTCTGTATCACTTATTGTACTATTTGCTGTGGAAAACCTTGTTTTGATTCTAAAGATTATGATGTAATACTAATTGTATTATACTTCGTGCAATTGTATAGAAAATAATAACTCAATCTATAACTCTGTAACAACTAGATTAAGAAGACCTTCTCTATATTTTTGAAGTTTTTCCTAAGAGAGTTTTAAATATTTGATACATTATATACTTTTTAATAGCCAAGTCCTCTAGTATAATAAAAGTCTGAGTGCTATTGACAGTGAAAATGACAAGTTAGTAGAAAAAGTCTCTGGTTTTATAAGGCTTGCTTTGAGTTTGAACATCTAAGAAGATGAAAGATGAAATATTAAGATGTCAAGAAAACTGGTATTTTTGTTTCCTTTAAAATAATGCATCCTCTGCACCAAATTACAGTGAATGTGATTATAAACTACAATATCTCAATGTAATTTCTTTCTTGCAAAGTGAAGAATTTAGCAAACTAACTGTACCCTGCACTCAGTGAACAGCCAAAAACACACACAAACAACTGAAAAGAACAAGCAACTCAAGACACACAAAAGACATTTCTCAGCTGCAGGACCTATGTGATGACAAAAGGCATTAAAGTAATAATACTGTTCATTAAGTTCATTTTTTTGTCAGACCATATTAGTTTCCTTTTCTGGTTGTTAAAATTTGTATCTTTATTATCTTATACTCTTTAAACATGGACTGTCCAGAGAGGTTTACAGTAAATCCAATGTGCTAACTGGGTGGAAAACAAGAGGAAATGCAGAGCAAAAAGGAGGCAAGTATTGTACAAATGCAGCCTGACTTGGGCAAGGACCCCAGGAGCTCTCTGCATCTCCCAGCAGGCGCCCAGCACTGTGTTAGGCACACTTAGGACTGTCATGAAGCATTTAGTGCTTGATCAATTGACTTCTAAGACCTATGAATAGTAAAGAACTTTGCAAACTGGAACAATGAAAATCAGAGAGAAAGGGCAAAACTAATTGCATGAAAGTGGCAGATGGTCGATTAAGCTGTTGAGTCCTGAAGTCTGTAAATTTGCAGAAGCATTGCATTTTAAAGGCACACTGTCTGCAATCAAGGGGTTGAGGCCCAATGGAAGAGACAGAGGCTGCACAGATGATTATCTTCTCGGGAACCCAAGGGCTGTCAAACAGACAGGCCAACTTCATTGAGAAACCTGTTTCAGATCTACAAAGTTCGTCCTAATCATTCTCCTGGAGAATAAGGACAATGGTAGTAGCAGCACAAATGGGTTGCATCAACGTAACAGTGCTGTATTCAGAGTTATTTGAACATGCCATGCTTTGGGCCCTCTCAGTCTTGGACCTCAGGGTCCTAGCAATACTGAGGAATATTAGCAATACTGTGGATAGAAAATACCAGAACAAGGCCACTCTAGGACAGGCTTCACTCTAGGACAGGCCTCAGAACCAGTCAGCGCTCCCTTTCAGTATCCCTTTTCTGTCTCTTTCAGGTGATTTTCCTCATGCTTTTACCTCCATTTCATTCTATTCGTCTCTAAGAAATGACCCTTGAACATTCACAAGAAGGGAAAGTGTCCACAAGTTTTTACTGACTCTATTGGTCAAAGATAGCCAATACAGTTCACTTTCTAATGCCCTCAGCAGAAAGAAGAAATGTTCAAAGATAAACAATAAAGCATAGTGCAAGTTGTGTGGTCTAGACACAGTCACACTGAGGAAAGAGGAAACTAGCAGCCAAGTTCAATTTGGAGTTGAAAAATTTGACTCTAAAAACAATCCACTCAAAAAAGGGACAGAAGAACTGAACCTATCCAAAGAAGACACACAGATGAGCTACAGACACATAAAAAATGCTCTACATCACTCATCATCAGAGAAATTCACATAAAAACCATAATGAGATACTATCTCGTACCACTGAGAATGGCCTATATCCAAAAGTCTAAAAATAATCAGTGTTGGAGGGGGTGCAGAGAAAAGAACCCCACACTGGTGGTGGGGATGTAAATTAATAAAACCTCCCTGGAAAACAGGAGGAGTTTCCTCAAAAAATAAAGATGGAACTGCCATTTGACCCAGCAATCCCACTCCTGGGCATATACCCAGAGAGTACAAAAATCTCTAATCAGGAAAAACATCTGCACCCCTATGTTCATAGCGGCACAGTTCACAATAGCCAAGACATAGAAACAGCTTAAATGCCCATCAACAGATGACAGGACAAAGAAACTAGCATATATACTCAGTGGACTTCTATGCATCCACTAAAATAATGAAATTGTGCCCTTTGCAACAATCTGGACGGAACTGGAGGGGATTGCACTAAGCAAAATAAGTCAGAAAGAAAAAGAGAAAACAGAATGGTTTCATTCATATGTGGAATATAGTGAACTGAAACAAAAAGAGTTAAACTCCAGCAAAAACAGGACACAAGATGATGGTTGTCAAGCGGGGTGGGCGTAGGGAGGGAAGAGAGAGGGAACAGGTGGTGTAGAGGACACTGGGACTCTGGTGGTGGGTGTGGTGTGTAAGATCCATAGACAGAGAAACAAGCTCAGCATCTTAAAAAGAACACTGTTTTGTATACAAGAGAAATAGTTTTTTTAATTATTATATTATTTTTTCTAAAATCTCACCCTGAGAGTCACATACATGTGGATTTATTAGGGTGCTTTTTCTATTTTTTCTCTTATAGTTCTCTCACATTTTTTTTATTTTACTTAATTTTTTGTTGTGTTCATTGAAAGACAGCCTACAGAGAAGAAAAATCATAGACTACTGGTGAAAAGACTTGAGTTTGAATGTTAATTCTATTATGCCTCTAACGCCAATTTCATTTTTAAAGTGATACCAATACTTGCCTGTCAAGGGTGTGGTGAAGACTGAAAGTGAGTCATGAAAATGCCTGGTACAGAATAGGAAGTGAAAATTGCAGCATTTATTATTATCTATTTTGGAAAAATAAATCCTGATCTTAAGAAGAACTATTTTTAAAAAGGTCACTTTTTAACAGGTAGGTCAGAGGAGCAAAGAAGGTCCAGAAAGGTCATGGGAGCACCCCAAAGTTGTGTTGAGGAATGGGTGGGTCCAGTTTGCCATGGCCATGGCTCTCTTAGTCTCACTCTTGCTCTGACTGGCTATGATTGGCTCCTATTAGGAACTTTTTAATGATGGTCGCATACCAAAAAATTATCTTCCTTAACTAAAATATATGTAATATTTTTACATCCATTTCCTTTTCTTTTATCAAGGCTACCAAATTCTTTTAAGGTCTTAATATCATTGTTCTGGATTATAAAATCTCAAATAATTTCTCCAACCCTGATTCCTTTAATATCCATTTTATAGATTACTTTTAGATTGGCTTTCCTAAATCAGAGCTGGATTTTTGTCACTCACTTTGCTCAAAACCCCTTAATATTTGCCTAGCATCTATGAACTAAAACTCAAATTTCCCAGACAATAACTCAAAACTATCCATGATCTAAGTCTGATTTATATTTCCAGTCCTTTCTGATCAACACACAACTTGCAGTTCTAAGTTCACACTGTCTCTTTTCTCATCTCTTCCCCATGTGAAATGTCTGTCCTTCCATCTCTGCATGTCTAATTTTCAACTCAAATGCTTTCCCTCTTGAAGTCATTCCTCTTTTGCCTCCATGAACTCTCTCCTCATACTTAAATTTATATGCCGCATGCTTCCTGACCCCTCCTAGACTAGACCAATCAGAGCAAGGGAGCAAAAGGATCTGTCTTTTCTATAGCTGTAACTTTCTCAGTACCTAGAAAAAGGTTTCACCTGTTATAGGAAATCAATAAATACTTTAACTAGCTAAATAAATAAAGGAACAGATTAAGTCTTTTGGATGCAAATCTCTATGAAGAAAGCAACAAAATAGACAAGGGAGCAGTATACATTTTCCTGATTAATCACACAGAACAGCAACTGCAGAAAGTAAAACCCAAAGAGTTACTGTGGCTATTTTATATATTTATTTTTTTAATGGCACTGACTACTCAGCTAGGTTGCATCCTATTCTATGTTTGCAAAATGTCCCACATGCGAAAAAGGAAGAGTCTACCACCCATTACGTAACTCCAAAGGAGACTCACTTCCAATCTCTCTGGCACCTGACCTAGACCTGTCCAAACAGCTGAAGACACTGGGACTTTGAATGTGTAGCAGGTAGCACAAAGAAACGGTTCTGGTGGCGCTGATGGCAGCTGTGATGCGTGTTTTCCAGATGCAGCTGTAGCATCTGTGCCAGTGGGACAAGCTGCAGAATTCAGTGCTCAACATTGGTGGTGGCAACGTCCTCAGAGGACTCAAGATTTTGGCTGCGTTACTGGGAGCCCAGCTCCACCTTATTCTGTTCTTTCCTGGGACTGGTTCTCAGCATTCCCAGCCGCTCTGCCAGCTGCTCAGATTCTATTCAGTAGATCAATTTCCTGTTGGTCAGCCCGTCCAGCTGCTTGTCACTCTTCACCCTTGACTGATAACCAGGCTTGCAGGGCTGCTGGAAGACCGTTCGACACCACAGTAAGAGTCTCAGCTAGGTTGCATCCTCATTATTTCTCATCATTAAAAGTTAACAGCCCTACATGCTACCTTCATTAATTTTTAGGCAAGCATGCTTTAAAGTCAGATTGCACATGTTGATCTCAAAAAATAAGCTATCATTTATTTCTCCTAAACATATCAGTCTAAATTAGAGCTTGCCTTGGGGATATCAATCATGCACTGAAATTTCAAAACAAACCCAAATAGAAAAATGCCTCCTATAATAAATGTACTCAGTATTGAGTCACTTCTACTTTTGTGGACTTATAAAATAAAAACAATAGCCAGATTTTACTCCTTTGAAATGCTCTAAACTCGGAATTTCATTAGCAAATAAGTCACTAGTCATGTCTCAAAGAAACTACATAATCTTTTCCTGAATAACCCTGATATAAATCATAGCTTTTGGCCAGTTCTAAAATAAGGGGCCAACAATGGATGAAAACAAAGAGCCAACAAAACAGACACAAAGAAAGTAGAAGAAATTAGCATCAGAGAGGTAAAGAGTTATTCCCTTCCAAAAGTCCAGTCTCTTTTCTGTCAATGGGTTACATCAGATCCCTGATACTTTTTCTTTTAAGTGGACTTAGTTTTATTTCTTTTACTTACCATTGATAGGACCCTAACTAACATAGCTGCTAGATTCCTACCCTCCATCACTTACTAGCAGTTTGAATTTGGGCAATTGACTTGACATTATTAGTTATGTTTCTTGTTTATAAAATTATAATAGGGGTTAATGTTAGAACTAAATAAGACAGTGAATCCCAAGCTTATCACAGTGCCAAAAATACCATTGTCATTATTTTTCACTATCTCATTTTGATCCTAATACAATCTATTTTTAGATACTATTGATATACAACACAATATAAATTTTAGGTGTGCAGTTCACGCTTCATCAAATACATAACATACCACATCTGCCACCAAATTTCTAGTAGTCCTCCTCCACTGTCTCCCCACAAACCTTTGCTCCCGCCTCAGCCCCTGCCCCTGTGGTAGCCTCATTCTCTTGTCAGTCATCTATCTGCTTTTTGCCAGAGGACCCCCCCACCCCCGGAAGCACTAATTGCATTACCTATAATGTGTGAAAATTGGTCACGGAAGACTTTCTGAGTCAAGGAGAGCAAATCTCCACATTTTTTGTTAAGTCTGTTGGAATACCAAGGTAGCATATCAGTTGCTCAGTGAAGCTGTCTAGATTTTTAGATCCTCAGTCTAGTTAACCTCATATTCTTCTCCGAAAACTGAAGATGGGACTTGATCTGGGCCCAATGCAGAAAAATATCTTAGCATATTTTCAATGAATCTAGAAAATTTGGTCTTTTTTCCTCTCTGCATAAACCATATCCGTGATTGCATACTTATGAAGCTGCTGCTTCTAATCTTGCCCTTTAGATGTCCTAGCTCCTACACAGCAATGATTTCCAACTGCAGGATATAATGAGATGCAAATTTTTCCAATTATTTTTTTGAAATTCTAAAACCCACTTCCAGTCACAGACACTTCCTCAATGTCCAATCTTCTTTGAAAAACAATAGGTAATTGGTGCAACCTGGTGGAGTAGTGGTTAGGTCCATGGCCTCCAGCTGAGTGCAGTCCACATACATCCCAAGGACTTGGGTTTGTATCACAGGACTAGGAGAACCACCAAGATGGAGAACTAAAATAAAAATAAATTAAAAATTTCTTCTTCCTCCTGTTTCCGCCTGTCTGCCTGCCTACTTGCCTTAATTCCTGTCTGCACCTTACCTTAAAAACAAAAAACAGATAATTTATATAGTTTCTAACCTTCGGAATTGGATTACAATAACTAGAAAAAAGACCTAAAAACCAAGAAAAACAAAAATCATTAGTTTTCTGTAAAGGGAAATCACATTGATTTACCCTTCCTATTTAAATACTGTCCTTAGCAACTCAAGGGCAAAGATTTTGTCTGTAATCTTTGTATCTCAAAATTTAGCAGTTTATAATAGACCAAGTCAAACCCAGGAAATGTTTACTAAGCCAAATTAAGCTTTAGAATGCAAAATGTGATCTGATCAGATGTTCTCATTTTGGGAAGTTGCTAATGCAAGTGACTTTGGAAGCTAAATTAGCTTATCCAAGAGGGTACGATTTAGCATAACAAACTAAACCTGTCAGGCATTCCCAGTGCAAGCTCCAATTTGGAATGATTTATTTAGGAAAAAACAAATGACAGCTGTCATGAAGTACATATAACACCTGTGCAACTCTGCCATTCCAGTGTCTGATTTATTTTGGTTTACAAATTATGAGTATAGAAGAGTAGATGTATCAAGAATCTGAAAGATAGTCTACCTAACGCTCCATTTTAAAGATAATGAAACTGACACCCAGGAGCTACATGAAACTGTCCTCACAATAAAATTAATGTCAGGGGTAAGTTTCAATTTACTGGTCTTCCCACAATACCAAATAGTTTATAGAACATGTACTTACCAGATAGTTGCTAAACACATTCTTTTGCATGCAGAATAAGCAATGGTTCAACCCTGATTGAATAACAGAATCCTCTCTGTACTACATTGTACTAGCCACTAAAAATATAACTGAAAAAATAGATAAGGTCCTGGCCCTCATGGCGCTTACTGGTTTGGAGAACTATCTAAGAAGATCTATAGCAATTTTTCGATGACCAATTCTGAGCAAATCACATACAAAGATAGAGGATCTTAAAATAGCAGGACAGAGAGAAATGCTTTCTTCCCCTGATCATTGTTGTCTGTGAATGATGAGAGCTAAGAGACAGCACCTCAGGGAGGGCTGTCCTTACCAGATGTTGAGATATTTAAGCTTTATTTTATCGATCAGGTGCTCAGACACTAGTATGAAGTCCTGAAACTTGTTAAAAATGCAAATTTGCTGATACCATCCCCAGAGAATAATTCGATGCACTGAATTGTAATGGAGCCTTGGTTCTGCCTTTATAATAAACAGAATCAGGAAATCTCCAACAGGTAGTGAGAAGCAAGATAGTCTCTAGGGCAGTTAAACAGTTTGTACAAGTAGATCACCTGCCTGGAGTTCAGACTTGTAGGCTCCAGCTCCAGCTCCACTTCTCCTGTTCCTCACCACCTGTGACTCTTCTCTAAGAACAAATTCCATTCAAACACCCAGAACGCATGCCAACAATAGCAGCAGTTAACAATAACAATAACAAAGAAATTGATTCAATCCTTGCTAGTGGTTAAGAAGTGGTTTTATCTACACTATGCAGTCAAATCAGGGTAGATTAGGGCATAATTAGAGAATTCCATGCGAAAAATTCAGATCTGTTTTATTGAATTGGAACTTGTCTTTGGTGAAAAAAAAAAAAAAAAGCTCAATCTAACAGCCTTAAGTAAACTCTGGTTGTTTTGCAGTTAAATATATTAGTTTCTGTGTCTTAATAGGTTATTAGGAAGAAACAAAGTAAACACTTGGAAGTCAATAAAGCCATTAAAATTTTTTGTCACTTTTATAAAATCTCAATGATTTGGTATTTTCCCCCCAAGACATCATGATTCCAATCCAGACCAATGATTTTCCACTAGGAAACTAGCAACCTACTATGGCATACAGTGGAATTGATAGTTACAATATTTTAAAAGAATGTAAGATACCAAGTCATTATTTCAATATCATTTAAAAATTAATTAGAACTTTTAGAATTGCTTTAGAATGTCAAGGTTTAATCAACTTATTTATTTAATAGATCCTTAATGTGATGCTCTTTGCAGAAAGCCTGAAGATTTTTCAGCATTTAATAGTCTAGTGGGGAGCAGTAGGAGTGGATTTTTTTTTTTATTAGAGAGCTGAAATATACTCAATGTCTTTTTTTTTTTTATCACTTTAATAGTTCTTTGTGTTGCAGGTAAAAACATTACTAATTCATGTCCAATGAGAAGTATATAAGATTTTTGATGATGTAGCAAAAACTAAACAATAAAAATGGCCATCTGAAAGGAAAGGAAGGAATAGGTCAGTCCTTTAGATGAAAACACATAATTCACATAAATGGGAAAAAGCATAGCTTGTTTATTTCCTAACAGTCAAAAAAGGAATGCCTTTGTTTTAAATTTTGTTGCTTTTGGGGATAATTATTTCACAATGTAGAATTTCTGTCTTCATTTTATTTTTGCTTATATGTAGACAACTGCCATTTAGGATATGTGAATGTCAAACCAGTTCCTGTCAATAATGAAAACAGAATTCCCTTCAATCCATTCCCTGTGCACCTTAGTGAGCAATTTTTATAATACACTAAATCAAGCTCAAGTTTTCTTAACAATTCTGACCTGTCCTCAATTTCTGTAAACCCTCTCAGGAATCCATTTTCCATGTTGGTCGATGAAACTTTCTAAAATGATTATTTATTAAACAATATCTTAATGCAAAAGCAGTTAAACACAAACTGAATTGAAGTGAGAATATTCTTTACAATAAACCCAGCTTCTTTTAAACCACAATGAGCTTGTCTCATCTAGTTCTCTGCAATGTCTGTAGCTCACCTTAAAGGAAATCTTCTCAAAATGTCTGTCTCCAAAGTCTTGTCTCCAAATGGTAAACAAAGGGAAGCTCTCTTTACTTACGTTCATCCACTGCAAGCCTATTCTATGTGCAAACACTCTGAACTATGAATAAAAACATAGTTCCTGAAGCTCTCAAAACTGTTTAGAACGTATGCATATCACTACATATTCTGAACCTGACACTGCTATTATTTCACATGATCACTGATTCCAATAGGAGTCATTTCCAGATAATGACCCTTGTGATCTTATAGCAAATACATAAGCACTTGGAGATACTCTTTCTGTGTGACTGTACGACAGGAAATAACATGCAGCTCTATTTTGTTGCTGTCTTAAATGGGTAGGTGGAGTCCCACCAACACTGCCTGCCCAGTAATATCACAAATGGTATCAAGAGAGTTCTCTTCACCTGAAATATGTGAAGATTCATATCAAAGAAAAATGCCATCATTATGCCATTTACAAACATTATCACAAATAATAACCCTCAACAGAGAAAGCAATTTTGGGGGTTAGATTAAAGCTACCTCAGTTCAGCTTCACTGTTTTCTCCCACTCACCTGAACCATCTGGGTCAAAATAAACCTCTTTACCTCTGCTTATGAGTTCATCTCCTCTTACCTGTTGGAATCTTGCCTCTATTACTTCTTCTTCAGTTAGCCTTCATCTCTCCCTCTGCACTGCCACTATTCCCTCTGCTAGAGGCTTTCCCATTAAAAATTACCTCTCTATGACCCTGATTTCCCCTTTGAATAACTATCCCATCTCTTCTCTTGCCCTCACTTTTCAAATGGGAGGCAAATGTTCAATACATATTTATGGATTAGATGGGTGAAAAGAAATCTATTTCCCTATTGCTTCATCTCACATTTACTCCTCATTTCCCTGCAATCAAATGAAACTACTGAGCCCACTTCTCTAAAAAAACTGGTCTCCAGAGGTGGCCAGTAACTTTCTAATTTAAAAAATCCACGAGCTCTCCTTACCCTTCATTCTGATTGATCTCTACACTGCATTCAATATTGCTAACCAACCCTTAATATTAATATTTTCTCTCAAGTTTTCTTGCAATCCTCACATCTTATCTATCACCAATCCTCCAAAAATTTATCGAACCTTTACTCTTTTTACTCTATGCTAAAGCTTTTTTTAAAAACTGACTTACAGCATTATATAGGTTTATAGTGTGCATTATTATAAACCAACATCTTCATGTACTACACAGAGTTTACCACAGCTAGCCTAATTCTATCCTTTAGCATATAATCGACCCCTTTTACCTGACTTACCCACTTTCCTTCTGGTAACTACTAATCTTGTCTTGTAGTTTAAAGGTTACTCTATACTATTTCAACATATCTCAGTCACTGTCACAATTTCAATTTCTCTGTCAGCATCTTCCAAACTAATAATTCTAGTTGGTTCTCATTTTCCTTTTATTTCTCAGACTTGCCTTTCTAAATTTATTCTTTTATCTCTCCTCATTGATCTCATGTTTGTACTTAAAACTCAATATATACAAAACAGAACTCAATCTGTTCTCCTTCCTAAGCCCACCTTTCTTCTGTGTTCCCATCATAATGAATAGCATGCCATCCTTCCTAAAAACTTTTGACTGCCTTTTTAGGTTCTTGTCTATCTTGTCTGCAACTTCCAACTCAGCTTTAACTCAGGTTCATACTGTTTCTGAACTATCCCCTGATTCCTCCCCAAATAATTTACATTCTTCTTGCTACCGTCCTAAATTTTTATGACCTCTCAATGAGATATTACAGAAGCCTATTCACTGATCTCTGACATGTCATCCTTCTCTGTAACAGACTAAGTTTTCTGAGAGTAGAAATGTCTGTGCCACCTTTGTATTCCTCTACACAAGCGCTCAATCCAAATTTATGGAACTGTGTTCCCACTGCTGGCAGTCTCTTCCTAAAATATTAAATCGATCCTGCACATTCATTGCACCAGTCTCTTCAATAATTCTTGCTACAGTATGAAAGAAAAACTCCTTAGCATAACACTCAGAGTCCTCTGTGGCTTGCTGTGGACCTACTCCTTTGTCTCATCTCCACCACATGGCTGCCATCTACCTGCCATTCCAGCCCCACATACAGTTTAATCTTTCCACTCAATTTCTAGAATCCACTCTGTACTACCTATATCTGTAGCTGGGATGCCATGCTTCTCTCTCTGATACTAAAATCCTACTCAACTTTTAAAGTCAAACTAAAATTCTACCTCTTCAATAAAGTTTTTTCAAATTCCTCCCATAAAATATAATTGCTTCCTCTGTGTACCCGGCATTTGCAGGTACAGACACAGAATATCTTTGCCTAAACTAAAGGAAACTCGTCAAGGACATCATGAAGCCCCCATATGCTTAGGCTAGAGGCAATCAATATAAGGATCACTGCAGTGACTTGGTATCCTTTCTTCCTGTCACTTCAGTCTACAAGAGCCCACTTTAATACTTTCAGTACTATACTCTCAGCTACTGGCACATTTGGTGCAAAATATTTAAATGTATTCTGTTGCCCATGCTACTTCTACCTCCTAAAAGCACTGCTAGTACAAGAAACTGAGTATTAATTAATTGAATTATGTCAATTACTGAAATGTTTTATATATTAGCTAAAATATCTATGTAAAAGAAATGAAGCATACGCTGCCTTTAACACAGAAATTAAAATTTTTCATCAAGGATTTTTTTTTTTGAAGTCTTTTACATCAGCATCCTTTCTGTTCCTTGGAAAGAAAAGGAGCCCCTTTTCCTAAGGTTGATCATTCCACACTCCTGCCCTGCTCCTAATTCCAGTTTCTAGCACACCAAAAGGTATCACAGGGGTGGCTGTTCTCTACACCCTATGCAATAATCTTACTTCTCTCAACACAAAGGTAAATACAAAAGCTTAAAAAGGGTAGTTATTAACTGAGTAAACTGAGAAAAAATATGCTCTCAAAATTCTACTCTCTAATCTCTGTTTATCTTCATACCAATGTCCAACTACAATACCTATATTCCCACCTCAAAGGAGTCTTTGGATAGGTGAGATAGAATACACCTAGAGAGGGTTCATTTGCATTTTAGATATGACCTACAATCTGCTGTAGCCTTCACTTCTCCACATGGAACTATGAAAAAAGAGACCTAATTCACTCCCCTCTGTAAGGGAAATATGCTTCATTCCCCTCAGAATAAGCACACAGGTGACTTTCTTCACTGGTTTCTGAGAACATACATCCCAAACCTAATTTAGGAATAATTGAATTCTATAAGATTTACTTAAAAAAAACAAACAAACTGGAAATGTTACTCAGTATTCATTCAAAGAGATATTTAATGTATATTTTTGTATTTTCTCTTAAATCTCCATGGTCCTCAACCATATATACATGATACACATAAGAAGTTTATTTCTGACATCAGTATTTATTCTACATTATAATCCTAAAACATAAATGAAGATATACCATAGTTTATAAAATTATATTTGAGCATGACTAGTGTTTCTTTTTTTCTGACTATAAAGTATTTAATATGGTAAATAGTAAAAAAAAAAAACAAAAAAAACTGCAGGCAGGAATGAAGGAGAGCAGAGACAGGCAGGAAGAGAGAGGAGGAAGAAGCATCTTTATTTTATCTTTAAATGTTCACACTGGCTGTTTCCCCCAGGACCCATGACTTGCACGCAGGGGTATGTGACTTGATCCTTCAGAGGTGATTGACCTAACTGCTGCACTATAATTGCTTTTTAAACTGTAAACTAATCCATTGTTGCCATAAAGAAACAACTAATCATCATAAGTGTAAGAACCTCTCAGTTTTGTTAGTTCAAAGGGAGAGACAGATAATTTTAAAAATTAGCATGAGTAAGTGATAGAGCAAATATGGCTGCCTTCTGTACTACACATGATTTCAAATTTTCTATGTGTCACAAATATTCTTTTTCTATCACTTACTACTTCAATTTTATTCCCCTCTAAAGAACCTTAATTATTTGTGCTACCAATTTTTACCCAGTCTAAACCAAATTCCAAACCAAATAATTCAAACTGACACATGTAAGATTCTAAAGCTTTTTATTATAGTGGGCATTTAAATTTATTGATTCATGAGAAATAGGCTCTTTGATTATTTTTCAATTCATATTAAAAAATAAAGTTGGTTGATTCAGTTTCTTTCTTCTGCAGAGAGACTGAATTACTCTTATTCTCATTTGTTTCTTTTGAATCTAGCAAGTTCCAAACATAGTAAACACACAAGACTATTACCTGAGAACTGAAATAATCAATTTATAAATCAATTAATTTTGGAGTTTGATATTGTGGTAATTTCATTTATGAGATAAAAAAAGACAAAGTAGCTAATTCAAGCTTGATAATCAGCACAAGCTTTATGAATATATGCATTTCCTTATCTTTCCTACAAATAATAAACCAGTGACATAAACTAATCTCAAAATTTGCCTTCATCCACTTAGAACATCTATAGGACAAGCACAATTTTATCCTGCATTCTATGTCTCCATCTGTCTTTAATAATATCTACTAAAGGGAGCACCCTGGTGGAGCAGAGGGTGGGAGCAGTTCATAGACATCCCTCCCAGCTTCGTGTCTAGATCCTGAAGGGAACAATCAAGATGAAAAGCTGAATAAAATAAATAAAATACTTCCTCTCTCTCTTCCTGCCTGTCTGCCTCTGCTCTGCTCACCTTCATTCCTGCCTGTACCTTTCCTTTAAAACAAAATAGTATCTCCTGAAAAAACTTGTCTATGCTGGGAATTACATCAAAAGTGGCTTCAGACATTATCTGCAAAGGGTCTTAAAGTGCTGAAGGACCTCTGGGGTATCATAGCAATAATAAAGTATGGCAGCACAAAAACTCCAGGATAATAAACATCATCTCAATGCTCCCTAGTGAAGCAGCAGTTTGGTCAGCTGCCTTTGGCCAAGAGCGCAAGTCACACATTCTAAGGATATGGGTTCAGGACCCAGGGTCAGCATGAAAAACGAGATGAGCAACTAAATAAAAATAAAATGTTTCTTCCTCCTCTCTCTTGATGTTTCCCTGCCTGTGATTGTCTTTATTTCTGCCTGCACCTTGCTTTTGGAAAAAAAGAAAAAAAAGAGCATCATCTCTAACATACCTGATATTGATAGGTGGGCAATATTTTTGTAGCACTCTGAAATTTTACCAGAACCATTGTGGGGGAAAAATAGATTTTTGTGTCTCACTACTCTACATCTGAAGGGAGGTTATCAAAAGAGTATTACCTCCCTTGTTGAAAGATTATGTTAGCTAAGAAGAAAGATAAATTCTATATGAATGTAGAGGTTTTTAATTAATGCTCATTTCTTTTGATTTATTGTTTGTATTACATTTGTTCCTTTAGATTCCTGAATTATGAGTTACAGTGATCATAAGTAGAATTAACCCCAGGAGTGGGTCACTGTTGAAGATCTACTTAGTCATCTTCTATTCACTCTAACACAAAAGCTGCATCTCAGAAAATCAAGCAAATCAAAACCTGACTGTTCAACAGGTTATATGAAGGAATGTTTAAGTTACTGTTCAAGTGCTGCTAAGAGATGTAGTGAAATGAGGGCTGATCACTGGATTCAGCAAGATGGAAGTCCCTGATGATCCGGACAGGTACAGTTTTACTGAAATGGTGGGGAAGAAAACCTGATTGGAGTGATTTCAAGACAGAATGATGACTTCCACAGAATGGTAAACCAGATTTTATAAAAGAACCCTTATACTACAAACAAGTAGTATAATGAATAATACATACTGTTTTAAAGAACTGCTGGGTTTGCAAGAGCTAAGTAAAATATTCAAACTTCTCTACCATCACCAAAACATAGAACAACCCCTAGAGCTGAAACCTGAGAGGGCGGCTGAAGGTGTGCTGGAGGTAAATAAATGCTGATATCATCACTACTAAGATAAGTGTGCTGAAGGTAAATAAATGCTGATATCATCACTACTAAGAAGAAGACTTGGATCAGTTTCAAGACTGGACAACCTAACCTTAGACCTTTGTATCAACCAAAATACCTCAAAGTGACTAACGTGGTACCAGGTTGAAAGTACCCTGGGCTCTGAGCAGAGCAAACACTAATCCTTTCTGGAGGAAAGCACCCCCAGTTTAGGTTCAAAGTAGTCCCACAAATTAAGATCAAACAAATATGAGTTTATGTTAAATAAAATATCACCAAACACCATCAGTAAGAATCAACCAAAATAACAAACATTAGATTTAGTCTCTTCAAAGACTTCAGATATTGAAATTAACAAGTAAAAAGAGAGAAAAAAACAATATATGTAAAAATGAAAGAAACAGATAAAAGCATAAAATAAGCAGCCAGTAAAAAGTCATAAAAAATACCTAAGCAAGCACATCCTGGTGGCTCATTTGTTAAGTTCATGCCTGGGGAACAGTCCACACACAGCCTAAGGACCCAGGTTAGTAGCTTGGGATGAGATGGAAGGTAGGGATCAACTAAAATGAACAACTCAATAAATAAAACATTCTTCCTCCTCTCTCTTCCTTCCTGCCTGCCTGCCTTCCTCTTAATAATCAATTAAATAAATAAATAATCAAGCAGGCTGGAAAAATAAGTCACAAAACTTACAGAATTCAAAAAATATTTCAACATTATTATATATTAAAAACTCAATGGATGCAATATTTAGCAAAGCTGAAGACTCAGTGACTAGAAGACAAATATGAATATTTTATCCATATGTAACAGAGAAAAACAAAGCATATAAAATTAAAGAGATATAAGGGAAAGAGCACAGAGTGAAAAGATCTAACAATCCTCTACTCAAAGTCCAGAAAATGAAAAAAAACAATAAAATAAACTTCAAGAAAATCAATAACGATAAAATTAAAAATAAATAAACAGGAAAAAAATACCCTGCCTATTAGAAGACTAAAAGAATTAAAATAATTCTGATTGATATTATGAAGAAAAAGAAAACACAAATAAATGACACTGTATGAAAACTGTATATAATTACACATATAGAATAGGTTTAAGAGATAAAATACTATGAACAATTTTATGCCGATATTTTATGCCAATATTTATGCCTAAAATGTATAAATTCTTAGTATAAGTTACCAAAACTGATTTGATAGGTAGGCAGAATAGTAACTATTAAACATTTAAATGACTAGTCAAACATTCATATTTAAGAAAAAACTAACATTATTTTACAAGTAAGTTCTCCCAAAGTTTTAAAGAACATGTCTCACTACTCAAAATGTCACAAAAAAACAGAATAAAAAAAATTCCCAACTCCCATTTTATGATCTAAAATAACCCAATATAACCTTGATTCCAAAAGCATACAAGGACAGTTTATAAAAGGAAAACTTCAAACTTTTCTATCATAAGCATAGATAAAAAATTACAAATCAAGTGTTTGTAAAAACAAATTAAGCACTATAGAAAAGGGATTATGACTAGGAAGGATGGTTTTAAAATAGGAAAATGTTTAAATGACATTTTCATAGTAAGCAATTGAATAAAATCACATGGCTATCTGAATAAATTCTATAAAGATTAATGTGCATTTATAAACTATTTAAAATTCAGAAAATAAGGAATAAAAGGGAATTTCCTTAATTTACTAATAACTACCTACCAAAAAATCTACAGGAAAATTATTCTTAATGACAAAAGGCTAGAAAAGTATTCCTTTTAAAACTAGAAACAACAATATTGTCATTGCTTGTATTGAACATGTACTGAAGTCATATCAGCAAAACAAACACAAAAGCAACTGCAAGTAATAATTACTGGAAAAGGAAGAACCAAATTACACATTTATGCAGATAACATTGTTGATTTAGTAAACCTAAAAAATTTATAAATAACTACAATCAATAAGAAATTTTAACGAGGTAGTTAAGCCTATGATCATTATACTAATATCAACTGCATGTCTACATACAAGCAACAAACAGATCAAAAAGCTAATTTAAACAGATCACACTTAGGCATGGCCTGCCTGGTGTTCTAGCAAACAAGTCCGCTGAGGTATAGTCCACACACATCCCAAGGATCCAGGTGGGCATCCCAGCATGTGAGGAGTGGGGAGGGGAGGGGGGCACAGGGAGGATTCATCAAGATAATCAAGATAAACAACTAAATAAAAATAAATAAAGATGTTTCTTCTTCCCCTTTCTTCCTGCCTCCTGGTCTACCTACTCGCCTTCATTCTTGACTGTACTTTTCCTTTAAAAAAAAAAAAAAAAAGACAACTTATAAAAGCAAAGCTAAAACATTAAAAAATCCCTAAGTTAATAGAAATATACATTACATCTATAGATAGGGAGACTCAAATACATCATAAAGATGATAGTTTCCTCCCAATTTTACAATAGATTAAGCACAATTCAATAACTACCTCAGTCAAGTTTTGGAAGGACTCTAAAATTTATATGAAAGAACATGAAGTCCAAGAATATCTACATACACCTGAACAAGAATGAGTAAAAAATGTGCTATCACATCAAAACAGAATAAAGCTAGAGAAACGTAGGACATTACTCATTTAGTGACAAAATAAGACAGATAAATGACTGATGGAACAGAATAGACTTCCCAAATAGACTGATTCCTACATGAAAATCTGATATATGATAAATTAGTCATGTAGAACACTGGGGGAAAGAACTTTTTAACAAATTGTACTAAGATAATTAGCTATCTACTTAGAAGAAAAAGAAATGACTACCAACATGTATTAATAGCAATTACAAAAGAATTAAAAACTTAAATACAAAAGGCAAAATCTTCAAATATTTAGAAGGCAACACAAAAGCATATTTGATGGCATTTTGGCAGAAAGAACATCTCAGACAAAATGAAAGTGCTAACCATAAAGAAAGAACAAAGAAAGGCAATTGTATTACAGTTAAGAACTTTTGTTCATCCGAAGACTCTACAAAGAAAAAGACAAGTTACAAACTAAAATATGACATTCACAGCATGTAAAACAAATAATATCCAGAAATTAAAACAGAAAGAAAATTACAAGTTACTAAGAAAAGGTCGAAGAACCCAAATGAAAGAATAAGAGATGAACAAGCATTTCCCTCCAGAAAGGGAATAAAAAGTTGTCAATAAACACATAACGGTGTTTAGCCACATTAATAACCAGGAAAGCTCTAATTAAGATTATAATGAAATACCATATAAAATTAACAAAAAGTAAGATATCTGACATCAATTGAATGTTAGAAATGCTCATCTAGTCTGCTGGCAAGGGAGTAAATTTACACAGCCACTTAGGAAAGCAACTTGTCATCACCATAAACTTAAACATTCTCTTATCCTATGACATCAGCAATTGCACCCATGGACTTACAGCCCTAACCCAGAGAAACTCTTCCGTTTGTTCACCAGGAAGTTTAAATATTTGTAATATTTAATATTTGCGAAAGTACTGAAAACAACCCAAACATACATCAACAGAAGAAAGGATAAATACACTACGGAATAATTACACGACAGACTATTATATAACCATGATAATGAAAACAAAAGACAAGGAAACACTGTAACCTAGATGAATCTTAGAAATATAACAATTGAAAATAAAAAAAGTGCATAAGACTCTATACAGTTTGTATCACTTTAAAAACTCAAAAATAAGCAAAACTAAGTGTATGCATGTGTAACATATGACATAAAATAGAAAAATGGAGAGACAAAAATATAAACACGAACTTTAGATGGAGATTACCTTGGGAAAAGGGAAAGCGACAAAACAAGGAAGGTTGCAAAAATGTAAATGAACAATATCAATTATTTTGGATTTTTAAATTGGGTGCTATATGCTCAAATGTTCATGATTATGCTTCATTTTTACATATACATGCAATTTATCTTTGGTATCTATCAAATATTACATTAAAAAGACATTTTAAAAGAGAAAGAACAGAAAAGAAAGACAGAAAATGCATATACAGAAATCTTACATAGCAGTTCTATTATAAAGTTGAGAAAAGAAATAGAGCTAACAATGGAAGGAGACATGAGAGTAAGGGAAGATTCCATTTTTTTTTTTTTTAATTCTGTTGTTTTTTTAAATATGGGAGATAATACAGCATGCCTTTATCCTAACAGATCATACAAGCAACAGAGAATAAAGAAGATAATCACAAGAGGATAGTCCTTGGACAGGAAAGAGGAAATATGATCCAGTACCATATGGAGAGGTCCATCTTACCACACAACAGGGAAAAATCAGTTTTAATAGATGGAAGGCAAAGTAGATGTGGCTAATGTATCTGTTGATGGGATGATTGTGAAGGTCTCTTCTGAGCAGCTCTGTCTCTTGTTGAAATATGAAGCAGGGTTATAAGCTGACTGTGAGGTGAGGAGGATGAAGGAAAGAGAGTTGGAGATTTGAGGATAGAGAAAAGGTGGAAAATAATTAACTTTCATAGCAAGAGATCAGTTTCAACAAGAAAATGCAGTGGATGCATATTCTTCATGATGCATATTCTCCTGATTTTCCCCCTACCTCGCTGACCACTCTTTTTCATTTTCCATTGCTGAAGTTTTCTTCTTTTCCTGACCTCTAAATATTGGCAACCTGAGGTCCAGGTGCTCTGATTTTAAATGGAATGAGTACCTTTCCTTCCATATCTACAATGTCAGGCTATGGGCCAACCATCATTACAGTATGTGATGGACAAAACAGAAAAAACATTGTTATCTGTAAAGTCTAAATCTTTTAAATGTTCAGTCACTATCACAGTAAGCCTAACTTAAAAACATCCCTATACACACAAGCAGTACTCAAGCTTCCTAGAACCAACAAGTAGCAAATAATTTGGGGGAGAGTTGATTTTATAAGTGGATTGACCGGTTAAGCAGGTGTTCTTGAGAGTAAGGGCAACTATATTAAAATTAACAACTCTATATGCAAAGAACATAAACTACATGAATGGGCCTCACTGAATATACAGTCCTTGTGCTGTTCTCTCCATATGAATGAGCATGGCTGCAGCAGCTCTAAATGTTTGCTCTTGAACTGGAACTCTGGCTATAAATGGAGTTTAGAATGCTACGATAATGAGTAGCCATATTTTAAACGAGGTCATTATTAAAGTTCTCTGCCTTAATTTGGGATTGCCTTCCTATTTCTGTCCAACTATTTGGAATTATTTGCAGCTTCTAATCTACTATTAGTAACAGAAGCTCTGTGTGATTAAGACAATAAATATATAAAATGTAAATGCAGCTTTTAGGTCTTTAAACATCTGCTCTGAAAACAAAAGTTTTCCAAAACACAATCATGGGCAAAATGAAATCTTTTTTCTAAGACTTTTTTTTTAATGGAACCAAAAGGTATGAATAAATAATGATCTCTTTCCAAACTCACTATGAAGATTTAAGCTAACTGGCATATGACGTTAGTCAATTGTATGAGCCCTTTTACAACTACAGGGCACTCTGAGTCCTTTGAATTGATTTAGATAATGTAATTCAATGGGACTAAATTCTAAATTCAGTATTTCTGTTATAAAGAGATCCAGATATTGAAACATTCAAAATATCTCTTGATTGCATGACTAATTTTTATTGTTAATATTCTCACAATAGGAATTACCTCATATTAACATTTAGAAAATCTTGGCCCCATTTATCTTTTCTACCCTAGTAGAAAGGGTGGCAGGGGGCAGAAAAACAGATGCAGAAACAGCTTATATTCAATTGCCTTGCAGTCATATATTTGTTCAGTTTTAGCCAGGAGCTTAAGTGATTTTCCACTCCTACATAATAATTTTATGGTCTTTAAAATCAGCCTGACATCCTTGGAAAATGACTCCTAAATGGAGAGGTTTTACAGATATTTATCACTGCAACATTAGTAAGTGGGGTGGGGGGTGCCTAGAAGCACCACAATGTCCAAGAAATAAGGGAATTATTACATAAAAGCTGATGTATTGACAAAATAAAATATCATATACCATGGATTACATAAAGAATATCTACACAGATTAGTTATATGAAAAAATGCTCTGGCACAACAAATCTTTAAAAAAAGCAAAAGAAGTCCATTCTCTGATGCTTTAATTGAATCCACAGATAATTGGGCACGTTACCACTATATAGCATGAGTGAAAATAGTTTTTAAATTGTTCTCTGATAGGTTTTATCTCTGACAGTTTTCACCTGTACCGTCTTTCCATAAGACAATATTATTCAGATCACTTCCTTCACACATATTATCTTATTGACTCCTCCTACAATTCAAAGAGGTAAATAGTATTCATTCATCAGGATAGTTAGTTATATTATGATGAGTGATTTATCCCAAGACATTAGGTATATTTAATTACCTTTTGGGGATCCCATTCCTACAAGTCAAGTCAACCAGTCACGAAGTTTTACTTGCTACAGTGACTAAATATCTCCTTTTCTAGCAAAGAAAATGAAAATCCTCATTATTTAGAAACTATATAAGTCACTACTGTCTAACAGACAGATAAAGCAAGGTCTAGGCACACATGCAAGCCATGTATGTGATTTTCAGTTTCATAGTAATTAACTGCATTTAAAAAGGTAAAAGAAACAGATAAAATTAATCTTAAGGACAACTTTTATCTAATTTTATTCAGAATATCATCAGTTCACCATATAATCAATATAAAATCATTCACTTAATATTTTTAAATATATGTATATTTTACTCAGTCCGTTTTACATTTACAGCTCATCTCAATTCAAATTAGTCACATTTCAGGCTCTCAATAGTCACACGTAGCAAGAAGCTACTGCCTTGGACAGTGCCGTTGAAGACTGTATGATTAATGAAAATACTTATGTCAGGTAAATTATGACATCACAAGCATTACTCTGCAGCATCTTGTGTCAAGTAAGAAGACAATAATATCATTTATATAATTCAGAAGTAGATTTTATTACCATTTCAAGATAAAAGCGTGATTGTTTTTCTTTTTTCTTTGGCATGTCATTTGAAACCATTATGTATGTAACTTAGTGAAAATCCATCAGTAAAATATTATAGAGTACAATACAATAGAACTATGCCATTGGAGCAAGATATCCTGATTATGAGAAATAAATGAAAAGTAGTCAATATGTCCTGCCTCTCACAATGAAAAATTGTAGCTCAAACAGAGTTTGAGCCTTCAAGAAAGACCTGGATATTTCCTAAGCACTGGAAACTTTCTTTAGAGCAAGTACTTATCAGTACCATTTCATAACACATCACATTAAATATATTCCACAGTTTAGTTGTTTCTGTGAGAACTAAGGAAACACTCTGGAAAGATAATGGCTTTTGATAACAACCAAGTTTTCAAATCAATCCTCAGCACAAGACTTAATAAAAAATTGAATGAGGTCCATAGTGAAACTGATAGCTTCATTTTTTCAAAAACCCCAGAGAGATACTTTACAATAGTAGTTTAAAAGAACTCAAGAATGGAAGATATGGGTCATCAAGAGAAAAAAAGTGAATATATAGTTGTGCCCTCTTATAAATGTTCCTTACCTGCTACCACAACTAAAATTAGGCATCCATGTTTGAAATACTCCTTCCACAAAAGTTAGTTTATAAGAACACTTCTGCAACATTATAATAGAATTTATAATTGTGTGAGGACCATTACAGAAAAGTAAATAGGCATCTAAATTACTACATGATGACTGGCAATATGTGGAAGGTATGATGGAGGGGATCATAACCCAGGCATAAAGTTGTGTGATGGGGGTTAGTTTCCAGAAGAAAGTGAACTCCAAGTTAGTACTCTACCATGGGTAGAGTAAAAGGAGTTTGAAGCACAGGAAACAGGATGTTCCAAGGCTATGGGCTGAAGAAGCATGGCATGTCAAAATTCTAAGAGATGTAAGGAGCTGAGAAATGAGGCTACAGAGTTAAATAAGGGGTGTGGTCCTGCAACCCTTTGGAAGATAAGGAATGTGGACTAGATCTTCAGAACACTGGAGGTCTACTGAAGACCTATGAGAAGCTAATTCTGCTTTGCCTCCTACATTTTTGGAGTTTTTAATTACTCGAAAATCCTAGAACAAAAGCATTTTACAAGGGTTCATAGAAAATGCAAAAACTATTGAAAAACAACTAGCTTCAAATACAGTAAAGAACAAAAAGAAAACTCAATCACATTCACTGAAAGTGGAAAGTTGGCATTTTCTTGGTGATTCCTAGAAGGTCTTTCCCCACCCCAACCCTTTTTTATGACCTGGCTATAGTTTCTTTGGAGTTTCATAAAATTAATGGCTTGTAACATCTCATTACAGGGTAAATCTAAGGGCATCTTTCTCATCACCGCTTGAAGGCAGGAGCCTTAAAGGGGCTTCCCAGGATGAGAATTAACCTGAGAGATGGACTGTTGTTCTAGTTGAGGTCTTCCTTTCAAAAAGAGCAAGTTGTTATTTACACACACACACACACACACACACCATGGACTAAATCAGAACAAGTGAAAAGGGAAGGAGAGAAGAATGGCATAGGCAGCATTCAAAATCATGACTTCCAACTGACCTTTCCAGGCCTCCCAATGTGGGGCTGCAGCAGCACACAACCCCTCAATCAAGCAATCATCCCCCAGCAAGGTTACCAGCATTACCAAAGGCTTCTTATTCAGGTACCATTTTGATTCTTAGTTGATTTCTTTTCTTTTACTAATTTACTCAAGGCTTTTTCTCTCTGGCCCTCCACTACCCTTTATTTCTTAGTAATTTTCTTCTACTGACTGTCTTAGACTGGCAGCTTTTTCTTAACTCTGTCTCTAAATCCTTCATGTCATGGCTTAAGGCTATTTACTTTTATTTTATCCTCGGGGATGATCAAAAGCGCTAGTTAACATTCTCTGTTCAAAAATTCTGCACATTTTTATGAACCATAACCAAGAATCCACTAAGCCTTTCTTTCTTGATAAGTATTTGTAATGTCACTTGCTAGTCATTCTTTTTTTCCAGTCCCAAATCTGTTTTGTGGCATGTCTTAGAAAGTCCTTGCAGATGCTTCACGTCTCCACAAAACAGGGTCAGATCAAATTAGATGCCCCATTCTAGTGGGCCTCTGGCTGTTCAGGATAAGCAGATCACCTCTCTCTGGACTGAAAAAACAAATAGCAAAACCCAATATGAATTCCAAAGAGAACAAAATAATGAGACTTATTAGGCATTTATTCTTCCTACTCCTGTGCCATTGGGAATGGAACTTACAAATAAGTCCAGGGAACAAAACTAGAATAAAAAGATTTTGTGGCAAAATTAAAGATCTTCAGAAAAAGCCATGCAGGAGGAAATGAGCCAGGCACCTGTCTATAATACATTTCTGACTCAGTCATGAGTATCAGCTTAATTCATTCTTCTAAGAAAAGAAGAAAGTCAAGGCATTTTTAAATGCAGAGCTGTTTTGACTTGTTACTCATTCTACAAAGTTAATAACATTTTTGAGGGTTCATTAATCTCAACAAGACTGAAAAATTATTTCTTATGTTCTTGCTCTCCAACTATCAGCTTTACAGTTATATTTTTACATAAATAATTGGTTATGGCTGAAATTAAAATAACTTTAACAATTATCAAGCAAGCTAAGAGTTTTTGAGCTTGTGCTGGGATGAGATATCAGCACCTCAGGGTGCCTGGAAACCATGTGCTATCTTATGATAACATTCAACTCACTTCTTTCTAGGCTCATAAAATACACATTTTTCATCTAACAGCTGAAATGACTGTATTCTATATAGATAATATTCCCTCAATGAAAGGTTAGTCTCAATAGAATTTTTCTAATTAAAGTATAAATGTGGTATATAAGAAAGTGAGGATTTGTGTCCCTGGCAACCTGGGTGTCCTCAAAAATATTGCAACCCTGTTTTCATATTCCAAGTTTTGTAACGCTTTGCAGACAACTGTGTCTTCTATATACAAATCCTTCTCATAGACTAACAAGTGGCAAGCTTTCATTCCTACACATATTATAATCTTTCTTTGTGGCTTGCACTAAAGACCTCTGGTGTGATGAATTGTCATCTCCCTCAACCTCAAAGGTAACTGGCTATAAAATTGTTTTATGTTCCTAGTATTCCTAGTCCTCGAGTAAAAATACTAGCTGTAATTCACTGTTGGCAATGTGGTATTATTCATAAAGCACTCAAACTGTACTTTTGAATTTTAGAATGTCATCAGAACTTCCTGATCGAATTACAGTCTAGCATTCAGCTGGGTGTCTTTTTTTCTGCATGAAAATTACTCACAAGCATTTCCCATTATCTCCAGGGCCATGCATAGAAGTTCCAAAGGAAGCATCACTTTACATAATCCTTCAAAAACTTCTTTAGAGACATCCAAGAACCAAGAATTGGATCGAGCTATAAAATTAATGGTGATTAAAATATTTTTTTTAAAAGTTTACAAAGTGAAAATGTATTGGGGTTTTCCAAAGAGAAAAGATGACATCTAGATATAACTCAATTTCACTGATTAGTTTCTGAACAAAATTCCTAATTTGGTGATAGAGGTTTAGACCATGTCAGATTTTGATGAGGTAAAGGGGAAAAAAGGGTTTGCTTGTTTATTAGGGATAGAGACTTTCTTTGTACTGTTCTTTATGAAAAACACAGATATGGCCCAATTAAAATTAATTCACACAAAGATGTTTCATTATTCTCTATCCTTGGTTTGGAAAGATGGCCATGTTTACTTTCAAGAGACAATAATTTTACAGTGGTATTTCCCCCAATATATTCAGCCTTTCTGATTCTAATTCATAATCAATATCTTATTTTACAATCTCTTTCTCACATGCTCCCCATAATTTTACAAATTACTTCCTTTTTAATGAGAAAGTCATATTTTCCTCTGCAGTAGACTTTTAAGACTATCCAATGGCAAAATGTTCAGCCCAGCTGGCAGTGAAATATTAGTACCAAGTAATATAACCAATCTTCTAAATAAAAGCTGTCCGGATCAACTATCATGTGAATTATAAATATTGTTCCTCATCCATTTTATTTCTATTGACCTTTGCTATTTTTAATCATGAAATATTTTAAAGTCTTTATATTATTATATGTCTGTATTATATGGATTCTTTGTTTTCAGTCTTGATTAAGCAAACTTACCATATCCTCTATATAGGCAGCTTACTTGAATTTTTTGATTTTGGAAGATGTGAATTTTTTCATTTACTTTATTTGGAATTGTTTCTATACTGTATAAGAAAACTGTCTGTTTTTTTTCTTCCAGATAGAAAGTCTTTTGTGACAATGCAATTTATTAACTTTCATGCCTTCCTCAATACATTGAACTAACTTTGTCAATGTTAAATTCTTATTTCTGGATATTTTACCTGTATTTTTTCTATTTTATTTGTTTTAGTATTAATTCATTTGTTCTTTTTATTTCTCTTGACTGGATTAATCTCATCCCCTTAGCCTCCTAAAATAGAAGATATCTACTTCATTAATTTTTATTCCTTTTTAATAATCATAGCGATTAAAGTTATACTTTTTAAACTGCTTTATTGTATGTTTGTTTGTTTACATTGCTATATGCTTTTTAGGATATTGCATCCACACCTCAGTCTGCACATTTCACACCACACCCACCAACAGAGCTCTCGTGATCCTTACCACCCACCACCTTCCTTCATAGGTTCCTTTAATAATCCAAGAGAAAATAATGGACAAAATATAAGAATAGGTGTTTCCCATCAGAGTAAATGCAAATGGCTAAAAAATAGGGCAATATGTTCAAAATCACCAGTAGTCATGGATATAAAAACTAAATTAACTATGAGAAATTATTTTACTTTCATTCAGTGGACCAAAACAATGAAAAGTGTTTTAAGACTTATTGCAGGAGGTATGTGGGGGAAAGGATCCTATCAGACACTGAAGGTTTTAGCCACTGGGGGAAGTACCATAAAATAAAACTAGACATACCATTCGATCCATTAGTTCTACTTCTAGAATTACATCCCAAAGAAATAAAAGCCATCTAATCATATAAATATAAATATACTTACTGAAACATTCATTGTGGGAACAAAAACAGTAATCCAATAACCATCAATAGTTGAATAAAACATGGTACCGTTACATCATAGAATATTATGAAGTAGTTTTGAAAGAATATATACAAGCTATACAAGATGATTAATATGTATTTTCATTAGATAGCTTTGAAGGAAAAAAATTCTAAGAGGTAAATAATATGTTTCTAACTGGATAAATGAAACCTAATTTCAAAAACCACATTTACATATCTGAACATATAGGCTCATATACTATTATAGGAGTTCTAAGAATCTGTTTTAAGGACAGTATAGATTGCCTGTGAAAACAGAATCAAAAGAGGTTGGTGAAAGTTTGTAAAGCCCCAAACCCACCCAACTCCAGGGTCCTTCATTCATAACCAACTTAATGTAAATAGTACCCCTGGAATAGCAAATAGCACTACTTGCGTAGTTGTACATGGATGCTTTGATATGCACTGCCAGAAGTTCTACATAAAGAAAAGCTAACAATCTATATCCTTTCAGGTTCAACAAAAAGAGTTGCCTAGCTCTTCCAGCAGTTTGCCATGTACAATGGACAGCATGTTTTTATGTCTCTCAAACTTTTATGTTGAAACCACAACTCCCAGTGTGATGGTATCTGGAGATGAAGGCTTTGGAGGATAATTCAGATTAGATGAGGTCATGAGGGGGGAGCCCCTAGGACTGGCTTAGTGCCCTTGCAAAAAGTACGGTATCAGGGCTTGTTCCTTCCCTTGTCTGTGTGAGCAAACAGAAGAGAGAGCCTTCACCAGAACCTGACCAGGCTGGCATGCTGATCTCAGAATTCCAGCCTCCAGAACTGTGAGAACATAAATTTCTGTTGTTTAATACACCCCTCCCCCCAAAACCAAAACAAGCCTTATGTCTCTGCAATGTAGCAGTGTCATAGAAGATCAGAGAGACCAAATATTTTAGTCCTGACTCAGTATATACATGCACATAGACATGACCTTGTGTTTTGTATATATTTCACACTCTAAGTCTTTGTTTCTTCAAAACTATATGCTAATAAAAATGTGAGCAGATTTGCTGCCTCGTTGAATATTTAGCACCCTTTCATTAAATCAGCTCACTGTCAATAGAAGATTTTATTCTAGGATCCAGCAGAAGGAAAATGATAACAAGCTGATAAATTAAAAAGGCAAAAACATCTAACAACATCTATTTTTATTTCATTTAATACATTCTGCACCTCCCACTGCTTCCCAGGTACTTATGTCCGTAGTAAATATATCCAATCTAAACTTATAATATTCATTTTGTGTTTTATTATTAAAGAGTCATTAACACTGCATAATAAAGCTAAGTTAAACATGCCTCAGGATAATTATCTTTATGTCTACTGACATTCATCTACTAGAACACATTATTTTCAACCTTATAATACTAATCCTTTTAAATAGATACCTAAATGCTAATATTCTCATCTGACTTATTAACATTTCTGGAATTAAACCAGCAAATGGGACTTAGAATCATTTGTAAAATTAAAATATAGGTCTTCAGTTAAATTTAATAGTAAGACTTTGTGTAACTTTTGTCTAGAATGTTTTGTTTTGTTAATCCAATTAGTAAGTCATGTTAACTGTAACTCTGTTTTCTAGGATTATGTGACTCAAGCACATTTTCAAGTTGGCAAATCAAGAAAAAGTCATAATTGCTGGAGAATTTTATTCCCTGAATTTCTCTTACTTAAATATACATATAGTCCATTGCATTCCTTTACTAGAAAAAAAAAAAATCCTGAAACCTCTGCTCAGAACTTGTGGTTAACAATATAACTGTTCCTTTTTGATATTTGTAATGGAAAGCATTCCTTAGTAACTGGAGTTTTCTTCCTCAGTAACATTCTACTGAGATGGTCCTACTAAGTCCTCTGGTCAGAGATCTCCAGCAACTCAACTGCCTGCATAAAATATTGAAAGGTACAAAATAAAATGCTGAGCCTCACCTCTGAATTATTCACAGGTCAGCCGGAAGTTAAACGAGGAGACTGGGTTCTGTGTCCTTTCCTACTCGCCCTCTATGTCATTTATGAAAGAACCCCTCATAAGGCAAAATAATATCAATAATGATGATTTTATGCCTCATCTCTTAAATATTCACACCTTAGCAAGAATCAAACGAAGAGAGTGGCCTTTATGTCTTCTGTATAGGTGCCCTTCCAGTATCATTTAAGGAAAACTTTCAAAAGATAAATAACAATCACAACAGCGAATTTATTTCAGAAGAGAGACAGACTCAGTGAGGGAGGTATCTAATAGAGATTTCAATAGATGAGCTTTGGAATTTTCTCTTGCTTTGTTACCCCTCTTGGAAAGAACCATCCCTCCAACAGCAAGAAGATTAAATTCCCCTAAACAAATATTATTCTTTCATGATTCCTTATCTGTTCAGAATTCTATATTACCACCTCTTTTCCTAAGGTATCTTGTATACTCAAGTCTCATTTCATCCACTTTCCCAGCTTCCTTCCTTTAGTAACCACAGTGTTTTTCCTGCCACTCTAATAGTTATTTCTCACTGAGGATACTCAGCAAGCATTAAACTTTTCAGAAAATGCCCATAATGGAAACATTAGACTATTAAGAATTGGGTCTCAAAGATCTTGGCTTTAATCAGAGAGCAATATAGCTTATAAATTAAAAGTATGAACTCAGAGAGGTTAAAATAATTTGATCCAAATTCCAACTTTATCACTTAATAGCTGTGAGTGTGAAGAGCTTATTTAAACTCTTTTGATTTCATTTTCTCATCTATTAAAAAGATATTTAAAAAATGATAGCTCAAAGGAATTATCAGAACTAACACATAATACATGAAAAGCATTTTGAATCATACTCAATAACTTAGGTGTTGAATACTGTTATATGCACATAAGAACATACATATATACACACATATATATATCAATAGATAGTATAGCTATAGATATTATGCTAATAAAGCAATCTCTCATGTTTCTGATTCCTTGTCTGAAAAAATGAGAAAATTAGATTGAACCATCTCAAATTTTTTCGGGCCCTAAAACATCAAGTTTGAGTCTAATATGAATCCTTTTTTATAAAAAAAAAAAAAAACCTCTAAGACTTTAATAGCGATGCACTATTCAACTTGCATAGGGTCTAAAAATGGGAAATCATAAAACCAATATATGGTACTGTACCTACCCTTAAAAATCATAGAATCTTTTGTTTTAAAGAATAAAGCACACTTTATTTTCCCCCTCAGACATATATTCTTAAATTACTTGGTCAGATTTACATGAAATGCTAACAATTTTAATTTATATAATGACACGATATACTTTGAAGTAATATAGAGCTATGGGAATATGTTAAATTTAACAACTTGACAAATTTGAAATTTTAATTAGTACCATTTATAGTAAAAAATAAAATAATGACATTTTTGTTCACATTAAACTAATATTTACTGAGAATTTACTATTTTCTAGGCTTAGTAACAAGTTAGAGAGTCCTTAATGTAAATATTTTGAAGAAAGGAAGTAAAGATAAGATAAATGGCTTATCAACTCAGGACAAAGGGAAAAACTACATTACCAAAAACATTCTGAGAGAAAAAGTGATGCTACATCAGAGGGAGAGTAATCAACCTGAAATTATGAAATATAGATTGTCCTTAGGTGTAATTTAAAAAAGGAGCAAGCTTTGGTTCCAAAATCAATATATCATTTACTACTGTTATAATCCTCATATCCTAAATCTCAAAAGAAATCCTGTTCCCTAAACCTGCATATTACCTAATAGCACATAGGATAATTTATTTACTAACCAGTCCTCATAAATTGAAGCAATATGAAACAGATATGCTCCAGCCAGAATTTAGAAAACACCCAAAGAAGGACATAAATAAGATTGTTGAAATGCAAGTTAATTTTGTTACGATAAAAAAAATCAAATAAGAAATGAGGAAATTGGACTAGACCAACTCTAAGGAGCTTCTAATTCTAAAGTTGTATAAATTACTGTATCTAGTAATAAAATTGTAATATGAAAATGTTAGTACAGTTTTAAATATTGTATTTCCTCTACAAAGGATACTTTAAAAGGCTCTACACTCAAGACAGCAAATCAAATGCCTGCTGCTAAGAGAATCTGAGATTTGACATATCTTTCCCTGATAGAGACAAGAAAATTCTCTCCCACCTAAATCAGTCAAGTAAATTTCCAAGATAAGTTATGCTCAAAAAATGCAGGATGGGGTTGTGTGTGTGTGTGTGTGTGTGTGTGTGTGTGTGTGTGTCCATCTATGTATAAAGTATGATATTGGATACTCAGGTATGGGGAGGGAGGTTTAATGAAATAAACAAAGCTTAATAAGGCTGAATTCCATAGAAATAAAGTCTGATTATACACATTTCTATTTTTTTTAAGAGAAGAAGGAAGGCAGAGAGAAGAAGAAAAAGCATTTTAGAAAGAGAGGAGGAAGAAGCATCTATATTTGGTGATTCATTTTGGTTTTTCATCCTGGCCCTGGGTCTCAAGCCCAGGTCATTGGGCTGTGTGTGATTTGCACATCAGCATCTCAGCCACCTGAGTAGCAAGATCAAGCCCCATATTTCCTAATAATTTGAAAAATTTCAAGAGAAAGAAACATAATTTTTTTATCTTTGAATAAAGTAGCTTTTGAGTCAACCAGACCATTTTGAAGAGCTGAAGCTTTTTACTATCAAAAGAAGCTATCAATTTCTTTTCAGAATCCTGCTACTCTCATGTTTCATTCCACTTCAATAATATACCCACAAAGGATTTAATTACTTTCTTTTATACTTCCCAAATATAACATGGAAATGAGACATTGGTTCCATTTAAGCCATGTGCTGGTGTATTTTCTATATTAATAGAAGGTCGAAAAGAAGTCTTTATTTTGTGGCAAAAATGGGCAGTGGTTCATATACAGCAGCAGGATTTGTAAGATCTAGAGTCAGTTCCAGCCCTAATACAGGATCATTTAGTCAGCAAATATTTATAAGACACCTACTATGTGTCTCTGTCCCTATAAAGTCTTCCATCCTTGAGAGGCAGGAATAAAGAGAAAGAGAGAAACTAAGTAAATCCAGTTATAAATTGCAAAATGAAAGAAGAGATGATGTATAATGAAACTGAATAAAAGAAAGAGAGACTTTGATGATGTGGCCAAAAAACAGTCTCTCAGAAGTAATACTTGGCTACAACTTGAAGTATGAGAATGGAACCATGCAAATAGGGTAAAGAAAATCCCTGCAGGCAGTGGAAAACGCATGTGCAGAGGACTGGAGGCAAAGTAGAGTTTGACACTTTCAAAGATTTAAAGAATCTGTGAATCTCACAGAGTGTGTAGAAAACAATGTCCTGTCTAAGACTAATAAACTGCCCAGGGTCTCAAAAATACCCCATATTCACTATGTATGTATTGATTCAGATTTCACTGTACTGTCATCACATCTAGGCAGTCCTCCGGGAAAGGCAATCTTTTGATTTTTGATCAGTCTAAATAAAAGTAACAAAGTACTAGGCAATTTCTATCTGAATTTGGAGAGGACTAGTGAATCAATCTAGATTTTTAAAAAATCACTCTCATCCCTCATAGATAATCCTCCAGATTCATTCTTATTCAATTATGCATTAAGGTGTTGGCAGTATCCAGAAATACATGAACTTTTGTCCTTCTCTTTCGAATGCAATACTTATTTCTCTCAGACAACCTTTGCCATGTGATAATGAGATGCATGTGACATTTCCCTGTAATTAGAGGACTAATTTATATGTTCTGTGGTGAAATGATCTGATAACATATATACATCTTGGTAAAAATGTGCGTAATTAAGTTGCATGTCTATAATAGCTGTTCTCCAATGCAAAATGAAAACAGTCTTCATTTAGTTAAAATAAGCACAGCATTTACTCTGTGAATTTAGACAGCAGAAATAACAAACAACAAAAATCCTTGTGTATGAGGAAAATGAGAAATCAGAAAGTTCTAATGTCCTGAAAATAAAAATTCTTGAAATGTCTGCTCCATAACTCTTACCACACTGACTAAAGTGTGTTTACAACCCAAGGAGTTGAATTGGAAAATAAAACATCTAGCCCTCTGCCAAATGCTCTATCATCACCTGCGTACACTCTGTGACCGCAGAGTACAGGACCTGAGGTCTATCACTAAGTCATCTGTTAAAATAGGACTCCTCAGGCTAGAAGTCTGAAAACAGCCCAGATAAAGCCTGAAAAGCCCCCTGAAAAATCAGAAGCAGCATTAAAGAGGGTCATCCATGTTGTCAGATAGAACCTTCAAACCGAATGTCCAGTGTCAATAGAATCTTGATCACATTTCCTTTTGTGATTGAGTGAATGAATGATGTACATGGCAATTCAAGAAAACAAAAGATAGCTTATACAGATAACTGTCAAAGAAGCTAACATAATATAATTAAATTTTAATATTCACGGAAGGAGTAAAGAAACAACTTAAATTGCCTACATTTTAATAGTATATGCACTCATTTTTATAAGCAAAACAAATCATTTGTAAGTACTAAAGAAATTAATATTAATTCTTTACTTTATTAACACTAGCCCATATGAAAAGTTAAGGAAAAGAACAAGAAGCCACATAAATTATTACTTGCTGAATCCCCCTTAGGGTATTCGATTACCCATAAGGATACTAAAATCACACTCATTCGAACCTCATCTCCAAGTGAAGACACTAAATTGTAAAATGTTTAAAAAACAAAACTAAAATAAAAGAATAAAAAGCTAATAAAACATCAGGAAAAATAGACAGTGAAGCAACAACCCCTTTATTAATATTCATCTATTGTCTTAATGAATAATCTACTCTTCCTATAAATCATTAAGTAAAACCAGTAGTAGCTCTGAATTTTTCATATATCAGCCAAAAAAGAATGAATAATGCATTGCATATCTAAGAATATGAAGAATCATTATCATTTAGAGTAATTACTGACTTAAGTCAACAAGACTTTACATTTAACCACTGATACTAACATATTTGTTCATCTGAAATGGGCTACATCTTTAATAAAGATATTTAGGGTATCTTAATGAGTTGTGTGATTCCTGTGTTCTTTTCCTACAAATGACTTCTTCTTCCTGGAATTTCCATTTAAAAAAATGGGATAAAATCACTTTTTAGTCAATAGGACTGGTTTCTCTATAGAAGCAATATTTGCTATTTATGAAAAGAGTATTTTTCTCCAAACCATTTCACATTACATCACAGGTCCCCAACTGAAGGATGGCTATTGAGATTTGTTACTCAAATCTAGGTTCATTCCCAATGGTCTTCTTATTCTTCTAATTTTGCCACTGTAGCTCATAAAAGAGAGAACAATGTGTAAAAGTTGCTTTAAAATATTGTTAGGGTTTTGTTCTCTCCCCTAACTAAGATATGTAGACCCACATGTTAGAAATAAACTTCTCTCTCAGTTTCCATCATTTTCTAGACACTCTTCAATGTTCCTGATCAGGTCTACTCTCTTATTTCAGTGTATCTTCACATGAAGCAAGAGGTAGAGGACAGAGGAACAGGAGGGAATGGTGTCCATTAATGAGACCTTACAGGCATATTGGTTTCAATAAAGGTATTGTTATTGACACAGGAGTGTATCCACAAGGAATCATAATGCAGCAGTTTTAAACACGGGGGGTCTATTTTGGTGAGATTGTGACCCTGCATTTTAACTAACAGAGGTACATGGGACGTAAACAGGATGTAATGATATGGATGAACTATAAATGAAGCATTTAACAGTAATTTATTCTAATTATAAATAACAGAAAACAAAATGTTCATGAAACCTGTAGTGGGAGCATAGAGAAGAAAGAGTCACTCTACCTGGAGTAGTTAGGGAGCACCACATTCTAAGCGAGGAGAGTCCCCACTGAGTGTAACCATCTGCCCTTAGAATACAATCCCCTTTCTTCCTTGCTGGCAGAGCACTGATTTTGTTCAATATCCACCCTTCCCTCTTACTTCTCAAGAGTGAGTCCTGTATGATCATAGTCATGCTGCTACCCTTCTGAAGAGTGGGTTTAGTCAGGGACACGTGTTCACAGCCAGGGAGCTGTGAGAAGAAGGCTGCTGAGGTGGGAGAGGAGGGCTTCTCCACTTTGAAAAAGAGACACATGGGGAAAGATGCTCTTTTTTCAGGAGGACATTGTTGTCACAGGTTGTGATGCTATTTTGCAACCACAAAATAAATCAGCCTGGGGTTAAACCAACATGCTGAGGATTAAAGTGTTTTAAAGTGGCAAGAACCTGACATCTCAGTTATGCCAATGAGATTTGAAGGAGCCAACTCTAGAAACTCAAGGTTTCATAACACATTTTCCACTTAAGTCATGTGTTTTGGGGATGTCTCTGAATTTGATATGTGATAGAAGGGAAGAAGAACATAGGTATAAGAAACAAGATTCATAAAGTCAAAAGTGAGAACAAACAACTCTATTGGATAACAATGGATAAATAAATCCATTTTTACTTTTAAAGGCTCTTTGTGGCTCTATGACACTTTACTCCCCAAGAAAGTCATACATAGTTGTCCTTAGAAATGTGTTGATTTTAGAGTGTCACAGAGTTTAATAAACTCATATGCATGCAAATACGCACACACACATATATTATTTAAGATTTTAGTAGTATCACAGGTCTACAGGAAAATATGAGACTTCATGAGAACATCAGTTTCTTATTTCTAAATAAAAGTCATTTGTCTTGGAAAAATAGCTCTACAATTTTTTGATGATGATGACAAGTGGTAGTCAGAAATAGAATATGGAGTTTTTATTTCATCCATTTTTCATTCTTATTTTTTCCTATTCAGTGCTACACTGAGATGCACTAGAATATATTTTAGTGACTTTATAGTGTTAAAAAGAACCTTGAAATAGGCTGCAGCCGACTGAACACAATGGGTATGTTACCTGTTTTAATGAAAACAAGGATGCTCCAGGCCTGGCAGTTCATCTCTCTGTGGAGATGTTTGGTCTGCTTTGCTCTTTTGCCTCATCCCTGAAGCATCACGTTTCAAAACACAGCAAGGAGGTTTGTGTACCAAGCCAAATTTTTTCCCTTGAAATGCACATCATGTATAACATTTCAAAGGTCATTCTCTAGTCTTTGTGCCTTTAGATTATAATAACTGGAAAATGAAATGAAAGGCTCCAGTCTGTCAAAACAGCAAAACAGAAACATTTGCTGAGAATGTGCAAGAAACTTTATCAAGACATTTAATGTGTGTCTACTTTTTTGCCCAGTGGCTACCAAAATATCTGGCATAAAGGAACCACTCAATAAATATTAGTAGAGTGAATGTATGATTGATTGAATGAATAAATGAATTATAAAAAGAAAAAGGAAAAAGTCTCTTAGCACAAAGACATTATAGTCTAATAAGGGAGACATATAAAACTGTAACTAAAAAGCAAGGTAATAAGGAAATTTCTAAAAAGGAACTACGAAGTGCCAAGAAATCATATAAACTACTAAATACATACTAAAATAAACTACTTTAGTTAAGACTAAAGAAGTCTCCATAAAGACAACGATAGTGCCTGAACAGGATTATAGTTAACTCTAGTAGCTATTGCTTTTGTCTACTCCGCATCTCTTCCCTCCTTGTTTTGGCAGCATACCCCACCTCCACCTTGTCTGATCACACTGTCGGCATATTAAACAAAGTAATTCAAATATGCTATCCACACATTGGACACAATAGACTGGGTAAAGGATGGGCAAATATCCAAAACTGGGGAAATTCAAAGCCTTCCCTAAGAATTTTCTACCTGGATCTGGAAAGATAGAACCCTTTATTTTCTGGCTGCAAGTCTCTTCATATATGAGCTGGGAAGCAACACCATTACCCTATCATGTAAAGAGACCTGTTTGCAGAAAAAGAAAATAAACACACATGTACCTAATAACACAGCCTCAAAATATGTTATATAACAACTAACAGCATTGTAAGAATAAAAAATATGCAGCAGCGATGAGAAAAACTATCAGAAAAGAAACTGATTAACCATAAAGAAAAGGAATTAGATTTATTAGGCTTATCCACCACAAGAGAGAACAAAAACAAAATCCTCAAAATCCTGTGGGAAGTATCTTTTAATCTAAAAATTTATACCATGCTAAACTGGCATCTATGAACAAAGATAAAATACTAATATGTTCAGATATATATATTTATGTTTATATATATATACATATACATATATATAGAGAGAGAGACTAACAGAATATAAAGTAAATTATCTTATAAGTAAACAATTACTTGAGGATAAACTTTACCCAGAAGGAAGGTCAATTTAAGAGGAAGGGTGCTATACACAAGAAACCATGATAACTACAGAAACTAGTTTTTTGAGTAACATTATATTTAATCATTAGTGACTACAAAAATGTGACTACTTTATGTGCTTAAAAATGAAAAACTAAAATTCTAGGCAACAGAAACAGGTGGAGAAATAGTCTAATCAATGGGTATTTAGTGCGTGTTAAGGTTCATGTCATTTTCAGGTGATTAGATAAGAATATAATCCAGATTGTTAGAAAAGATCATGAACATATATAAATTTAAGGCTTTTACTTATGACAATATATTGGACTAAATTCCCAGAAAAATATGACATTCATTCAACAACTACTTCTTAAAACCCGATTTGTGGTCCGTGGACTCCAATAGCTCCCAGCCAGACATAATGGAGCATGTACTAGAACTGCACAGGTTCAGAGTATCTAGTCTAGTCTTAAATATAGCTACACGAGGAAGCAAGAATAAACTCTCAGAATAAAACTGTTGAAATAGCAGCACCGTCTTGCTAAAATTTGATAATATTTCAGTCAATATTATTAAATTTTCCTTTTTTACAAATTTGGGTCTTAAGTTATATTTTAAAATACACATGAGGAAATCTAGCTATTTTAAATTTTAAATTTCTATTTTCCTAAAAATAGCAACTTTCATTTTGATGCTAGCATTTATATATTGGTATAGTTTTTTTGTTTTTGTTTTTTTACTATAGTTTTCAAAATTGTTTTATATTTAATAATACAATTAAAGCCTATGTGTTTTCATGCAAAGGAGTTAAAGTCAGACATGCTCAGAGGAAGAAAGTACATATTATTATCAAAATCATATTCTTTAAACAGGTATATACATTTTCCATGAAATGAATCTATCTAGTTACAAATATAGCTTCATTTCAAGATGAGAGAACTCATCCATATTTCTCCAAATACACTTCCTCTCTCAAATGACAAAATTTTATTCAATACATTGAAAGTCAAATTTTTACTATCAGAAAATATAATCAAAACAGGTTTGCTTCATGTTTGGCATATTTGTCAATAGATGTTATCCACTCAAGACACAGGGCCATTCAGCTAGATGACTTTTTACTATTCTACCTCTGCTTCTAAAATGTCAGGAACATTTTTTCAATAATTTTGTCTAAGTTCATATGAACATACTCAGTCCTTGTCAAATGTGTATGAGGGAAATATACTTTAAAATCATTATCCACTGTGGTTGAGACATGCAATTATTACCAAATCATTGTCCCTTTTTCCTGGGCATACAGCAAAGTTCATTTTCCAGCCTCACTTACAGTTAGGTGGCAACGTGTGGCTTAGTTCTGGCTAATGGAATGTGAGCACAAGTTAGAGACATTACTGCTAGACCATGCACCTAAAGCTATGCAGCCACTATGTGTTTGTCAATGCCAAAGTATTTGAGCAAGGCTACACTTTTGCGATTTTGACCCACAGTGAGTTTTTCTGCACTCTCTGAAGTAGTCTAACTCAGTTATCCTTGAAGAATTAGAAGGAAACATATACCATGATGGCAATGACAAAGCTGGGGCTGGAGGAAAAGATGTTGGCTATAGAAGTGACTTGCATAGACTAAGATAGACCCTCAGAAGATGCTGATCTCTCTGGGACACAACAGGCCATGTCTCACTCCCAGCATTTCATAGTGAGACGAAAACCACAGTCAACGGAAACCTAAAAGCTGTCTATGCTGGCAAGAAATACAACATTTGGTGAATATAGGTTATTTTTTTTAACTCAAAAGTTTGCTTTTGGAAAGAGAAATGAATTATTCTAAGACTACAGAATGTGATTTTGATTTCTAAGATTATCTAATATATCAGGATGAACTCCATAGCTGGGACAAAGCACTCATCTCACAAGAAGTGGAAGAATCAATATGTTTGCATAAAAATTTACAACTTTGATTAGGAAGGCTTTAAATGGGAAATGAAAGTGATGAGGTAAAATACTTGGCTAAACTATAAAAATAGAATGGCTGCTTTAGAGAATATGAATGATGTTGGAAAAAGATTCACTAGGGAGAAGATGCTCAATGATTTACTTGAGAAATACATTCATAAAGAAGGGGCAGAAATAAGAGTTATGATCTGAGATGTCTGTAGCCCAAAGATTAATGAGTAATAAATTTATGATACAAACAGAAGAAAATGTAGTTTTATTTATTGAATCAGTAGATATCACATTTTGGTTACATACTAAACCCTGGGTTACAGAGATGAAATAGTGTCTGAGAAATTCAATACCTGAGACCTCCAATCTAGTGGAAAAGGCAGATAAGACAATTAACAATTGTGTTGTTTTAAATATTAATCCTGATTCGTATGGATTTCTGTGAGATCGGAGATGAGAGATATCTAACTCAAACCTGAAGATTATGGAAAACGTGCTTGAATTTTTGGTGGTACTTGAGCAGAGTCCTAAGGAGCAAAATGGGATGTTCAAGAATGCTTAAGACATTTCCCAAAATCAATAGAATAAATCTGCACCTATATTTCAGTCAGATATGAAAATGTTTAGCTCTATGAGAAGCAAGCTTAATTGGAGAAAGAACAGTGTAGTGGGTAGAACTCTTAGAAATAGATAAAAGGAGAAAGGAAGGGCACTGAAACTCTTCAGGGCACAAGCCACAGGCCATTTGGCCATTTGTAAGATTGTCAATGTCACGCCAACACAGATATCTGAACAGACAAAAGGGGAAAGAAAATTAAGATTTACTGAATATTTTCAATGTAGATACAAGATATGCTACATATATTCACAAGTACTGTCTCAATGGAAACAGGGTGCTTCAAATAGGCATCTTAAAGACATGTTTGCTAAAAGAAATGCATTTGATAAATTCTTGATTGTGCCTTGATAAGCATCCCTGTTTGAGAAGTTAGAAGAATAAAGATACCTGGTCTCTGAATCCAGTTCTAATCAACTAAAGTCAGAAAATCATTGAATGAAACAGAAGTAGCAGGGAACATTGGGAGAAATGAAAAATGTTATCTTAGGTCTTGTTATAGCCAGGAACAGGGATGTTAAATGTAGCAGACTTGTATAAATATGTCAGGTTTACTATTGAATAATGTTTTCTGAACATTTAAGTATGGGAATTTTTTTAATATGAAACCTGTTTTATATATCTTTATATAGTAGTCATCTCAGTTAATTAAAAATACATAAAGACTATATGTATATGTGTGAGGGGTGACTGAACTGCTATGATAGAAGTAAATGTAATTTTTAGAGCATGTTTAAACATTTTTCCCAAAAGAATTAGGAATACCGAAGAATATAAAATAAAATAAAGCAGAGTATTTCTCATTTGAACAATTATCTATATAATTCATTTTGGGATATTTTCAGTACAATATCATCAGCTTTATTTTTGTGATGCTACTAATATGCACATTGATGAAACCTACTCCCATAGAGTGATATACAAGGTTGAATGCCTGCTTTTGCCAGCAGGAAGTGAACAATTTCTCACTTTGGGGAAGTTTATTACATCTTTCAGGCTAACCTGGGGTCATTTAGTAAATTATTTTTATCAAGCACTAAATAACTACTAGCTTCAAAGAGTTAATGAACCCCTTAAAAAGCAAGTGATTAAATTCTATCTCACCACTAGGGTCAAGCCAGTCTGTTCATTAATCCTCTCACCATTCAAGTGAGGCAGGGAAGAGACACATTTTATAATCCCAATTACATGACTAGTACATTAAAGTCCAGAAATGCTTACTGTCTGGCATAAGGCCACAGACAAGTTGTGTGTGAAGCAGTGACAGGAAACCATAAGCCTCTGGGCCCTGTACTAGGTCCACCAAGTAATCTTGTTGATGTGCTATGGGTTGACCTCAATAAATCTGAAAACATGCTCATGTAAATAAGCACAGCTTAGTAAAAACTGAAAACCTTTAGATACGAATTTATTTCTCTCTGAAATGTAACCCTACTATAAGAAATTATTTTATAAACGATAATGAAAAATTGACTCAAAATACATTTAGAACCTGAAGATTTTCAGCATCTAAGATGCCTGACTGCAGTTTAATAAATAGTACTAAAACCAAAAGTCTTTCTAATCTAATATGAAAAGAATCAAATTTACTTTGAACCTAGGGCCCCAAAGAAGGCAATCTGAATCTATTTTAGGACAAACATATTTAATGCAAGTTCAAATAGAATTATTGGTCACTCCTTTATCTTTGCAGATTACTTTTTTGGGTTTTTGAGCAGTCCTGAACCGAACTTTTGGTTTATGACTCAAGTTGACTTACATAAACATATTAATAGATGAAACTTTTCTCCAGCAATCATTCAATACTAATTTGGTGCCACAAATCGTGCTGGCATTCACGAATGTAAATACAACAAACAAGAATCCTACTCTCATGATGATTATGATTTAGTAGGAGAGACAACTAAATATGCACACAAGTAGATTTTACAAAGGGTGACATGTGCTATGTAGACTCCTAGTGAGTACTACAGTATATAAGGGGATTAGTGCATAATTACCCATTGTCACCGGACAGGAGTGGAGGAGAAAGTCAGATTAGAGTCTCCTGAGGAAGACTGTGGTAAAACTAAACAGACAAACGAGAGGTAGCAAAGAAAATGCACACCTATAGAATTATATTCCATACTTACGTATCCCACATATCTTCTACATCAGTAATTTCACTTTGTATTATGGGAAAATAAGAACATAAGATACTTCTTCACTAAAATGCTTATTTTTACTTGGGGTGATTACAATATTAAAAATTTTTATCCATTCTCTTAATTCTATTTGATCCTCACAATAACTCATCAGTTAGGTACAATGATACTGTCCAGCTGTTTTACATATGAGATCGTCAGGCTAAAATGAAAGGACTTGCTTAAGTTCACATGGTTAGTAAACAGTAAACTCAAAACGGGAACCTAGATCTTCTTACTAGGGGCCCAGTGCTATTAGAAAGAGGCTAACATCTGAGTTACAAAGATAATATTAAGTAGAGGCGAGGTTCTATAGTGACAAGCAAGAGGCCACAGTTATCATTTTGATGCAAAACTCATCTTGGAGCCTGAATTAGATGAACAGGCATAACACATTTCTGAAATACATATAATTTTAATAGATAATCAAGTTGATCATAATCCAGTCATTTGCATCTCAAGTTCAGATTATTGCTAAATATTCTGTTCATAGAGTTCATAGTCTAAAGATACTGTGAAGTACATCTTTGTCCATAGATACGTTCATTTTTATTGGATATTTGATGACAGAAACTACTCTCTAGCATAAAAGCTTAAAATAAAATATGCTGAGTTTATAGAGGAAGTATAAGAGAATGCTAATGATATATTTAAAGCTTATCCTAAATGACATACAATCAAGAACACATGTGCTCTGTTAAATACATCTGAAACAATACCAGTTCGATTTAAAATCACAATTAAAGGTTTCCAACTACTCCCTTGAAAAGGAATGCTACTCAACAGTACTAATCAGTGCAGGAGGAGTGCCAATCCAACACACAAAGGGAAGTCCTAGAAGGGAAAATTATACTATTTTTATGTTCTCTTCTCTTCATTGTATGACAAATATATTGAATCATACTTTAATTTTTAAACCAATATGATACTGAGGACTACTAAAGTATCATTTTCTATTCAAATTATACTTTGTCACTTAATATGAAAATAACAATCTATCCTGATTGACTCTTGTTTCTTTTCTCTTCTGTTGCATTTACTAGAACCAAAAATCACTACCTAAGACTTGATGCTAACTCTATCCTACTTTGAGACTAACCCCTGAGCCTTCCAAAATTGGTCCACATCCTTCCACACTTGCCTTTCAGTCAACATTTGTCACACTAAGATTCTGAGGGTAATAACAAATGCAAAAACATATTACATTTCTGAGCATATCTACACAGCCATCATGTGAAGTACTCATACTCGGCCTATGTTAAAGGGAATGCCTATGTGGTGTCAAGTGAAAAACAGATAGACAATGAATGTAGGGATTTCTTTTCAGACTCCTTGCCCTCTAACCTGAGATAGTCATTTTAATCTCTATCCTAAAATAAATTTGATTTGAAATAGAACTATTTTTGGTACCTAACTGGGCAGTTAGTATTTTCAAACACACATCATTGTAAAACAAACAAATTATATCCACTAAGCAGTTCACTTCAGACTATGCACAGATAACAACAAAATTTGAGTTAAATATCCAATTAGAAATGAAGGTATAATGATATAATTACTGGAGACCAAATAGCTACACTGATCTATAAGGACAAACTCAAACCCTATGTTTGGGACTATTAGGGGACAGTTACAATAGTAACCGAAAAGAAAATGAAATGTTTTAATACAGAAACTACAATTTTATCTTTTCTAAGTAAATGTCTTTCAGATATATGACCAATAGAGTGTAAATTATAAAATAGACATGGATAAAATCAGAAAACTTTTCTTTTTTATCATTGAAAGGGCTTGAGAAAATATTCCACCCAATTTTATAATAATAGTAATTAAAGCCATTCTGAAAAGGTTTTGGTCATTTCAGAACAAAATAGTATAGCCATCTGAAATCATCTACCCTTACCAAAATATCATTCTTTCTATATGTAAATTGTGAGTTCCCAAACTACTTATCTAAAGCACGAGTTCCCCTGAAGAGTAAGCAACAGTTAGTTGTGACCTACATAAGTTTCAATTCTGAGACTTTGTTCATTCATGTTGCATAAATTAATGAACCAATAAGTGAATGCAAGTTTCTATGTCACACAATGACCAGGAAAGGTACTATATCCCCACTCACCTATAAGCTCCCAGAATTCAGAACAGTTTATAGCACATATCAGATGCATAATGTTTTCCTCAAATTGACTCTGACCCTCTTTTCTTGCAAGATGAATAATCATTTTTATCACATGGTGTAAGATATCACATGTATGAAAATTTTAAAACTTATTTCAAAGTGGCTCTAAGCTGTTACCACTTAGGATATCTCCCTTAACGCAAGTCTCTAAAATAGTCTATTTATGGGAAAGATCAAGTATGTCTCTCCATATAATCATACATGAAGGACCGGTCTATTGTTAGAATTATTCTTTGAAAACAATGATCAATCTCTGAATATTAGCCAGTAATTGCCTAATAGGAACATGTTAGGTATGTTTCCTTCTTCAGCTAGTCCTTCTTCTAAGTGAATCAACATTTGAGGTTGCTGTTCCATGTGATTACAACAGCTGTCATTTCTCTTTCCTTTCCATTTCTTTGCCCTCTATACGTCTAATTGGATGTGTGAGTAGCTACTGCAGAAATTCAGGAGCACAAATAAACAGAGCACAGTGAAATTTTAAAAAGTACAAGGAAAAGAAAAAGGAAGAGACAGAGAGAGAGAAAAAGGGAGAGACAATACCAAAGTACAATAGAATGAAAAAGAGCTACTATACCACTGAATGAAAAAGACCTTAGGACTCAGAAAGTTAAGATGGAAGAAACAATCCAGGAAACTAATGAGGAAAAGCAAAAGCAGAGAAGAAAACCGTAACATAAAAAGAGCAGAATAAAAGCTAGAGGCTAAAAAAAAAAAGTGGATTTATATTTGGATGACTTTGATCTCTGTAAGTCAGCTGCTATAAGGTCTAACCTGCACAGGGAAGAATTGACCTCAGGTAAATAGAGGGCATTTATATAAATCATGGTGGGAGCTCACAAAAATATACTTAAAAAAAAGAGAAACAACACATCTGAAAGGGAAAAATAAAAAGTAATGGAAATCATAAATAAAAAGAAAGAAAGAATCCATTCCAATCATCATGGAGTCACTATTTCTTTAAAATATTGCTTCCTGCCTCTAACTTCCCCATAATCACTCAAGTACCTAACGAAGTCCAGAAAGAGATCCCAATTTGGGATCCAGAGAGTCCATGAAAGTTCATCAGTCATTTATGCCATTCCTTTTAGTGAATTTTTCTGAGATTTCCCAAATAACTTAAGCAATGATGGTAAGAGTGGTTATTAAAACAAGAAGTTCTGTGACCTCCTTTCCATCTCCTGAGTCATAAATCCCAAGTCCTGATTTTAGAGGGATCTAGCAGTTTAAAGCAAAGGGTTTATTGGCAGGTCTTGGCTATAATTCATATGCTTTCACTTGTAAGATTTTTGTGGCTTTAAACATCAGGATAAACGTAACTTGTAAGCACTTTAAATTCCAGGAAATATTCAAAGTTCCAATAAATTTGGTATATCCATCCAGTATAAAACTATGGAGTGATGTAGTCAAGGCATATTTAAGGAAACGGAAAAAAAAATTGATAAAACAATTTTAAGAAAAAAAGACTAAACTTTCTGCCATATAATTCTGTTTAAAATGTATAGATAAACAGGCATATTTTAAAGAACTTCTAAATTTCTTATGAAGACTTTGTTAAGATGGAAATGGAGGAGTCAAATTTTCTCTTAGTAACTAAGGCATCTCTTAGGATTTTCTGAAAGAAATCTTCCTGTTCACCTGTCATCTTCCTTCAAAGACTAGTGTGTGGGATCCTCTTAAGGCAGTTGATTAGAATGCCAAAGACTGGGTATAATTTACAATTCTAGCAGGGAAGACTCCATCCTGATAGAAAAGATGGTGAAGAGGGACAACCACTCAAATCACAAAAATCAATTACTGAAAAACCCCAGAATGGAAACAGTCATTTTTACATATTCTAAATTGACACTGAATTTCAATCTCAAGCAAAGACATCTTCATTTTTGATACCACGTAAGTCACACAAGTTATCAATAATTGGTTATTATTATACTAAAAGGATAATATTGTTGTAATGAAGGACTCTCAAAATTGGAGTGAGCAGATCAATTCTAAACGTATTTAAATTTGTTCAATTTGAGAATATTTTTAAACTTCAAATTGTGAAGGAAAGACAAAGACAAAATAATGAGAATTTCATCCAACAATAAGCTACAAGAAGTCTGCTTAGGACAAAAGATCACCTGGCTCTAAAAGACTAATATTAGAAGTAGAAGTTAAAGTCACAGGATAAAACAGCTCCGTCACAACTAAAAAGAGATAATTTCCCCACTTTATATTATACTGTAATATGTTTTGCGCAATCTAAATGAAAATAGGAGGTAGAGAGGGGGAGGGTTGTGTGCTATTTTAAGCATACATACTCTGTGTTTGAAATATCTATCATTTACTGACAAAGAAATCCACACTGTCCTATTTAAGGCAACATTGTTTATATGATCAAGTTTGGCAGGAAGAAAGGTGATGAGTTTTTAAAATTACAACTCAGCAATATATCCCTGAGGTGAGTTGTCCTGACAGTGTCACAGGGGTTGAAACATAATAATATCCAATCCATTAACAGAAAAACTATCACAAACTCAAAATGTGATATATGTATAGCAATAAACTCTGCTCACCTCACACAAGGACACAAAAGAGGAAAACATATAAAAGGAAGTAGGGGCAGCTCCACATTTCAAACAATATGTAGGACACATTGGAATGGTACATTAAGTTGGGGAAATAATCATTATTTCCATAATCATTTACATAATCATTATTTAAAATACTATTCACAGATGGACTACTTTTAAGATTCCAGCAAAACAAGAAGTCGAAGAACAAAGAAACCATGTAACCTCTGGAACCATGTAAGTTTTTTCATGGATACAGATAATAATAACGTAGGTGTCAAGGATCCTCTGTCATTCCTAATTTCATAAAATGGAGAAAAGCACAGCATTTGATTTCTTCTCCTGAAATATGGATGTATGTCTGACCTGTCTTTGAGGCTGTTATGCAACGGTACAAGAGCTATTATTTGTGAAAATGTTTTTTTTTAAACCATGGAGTACTACACAAAAATGGAATGTAATACTTTAAGACTACATTAAGAATAGATGAAATCTGGCATACCCTGGTGACCTAGTGGATTAGTTCTCTGCTGCACAGTCCACATACATCCCAAGGTCTCCAGTTCAAGACCCAGCATCAAGAAAACAACCAAGGTATCTGAACAACTTACTAAAATCAAATGATTCTTCCTGCCTGCTTTTCTACCTTCATTCCTGCCTACATCTTTCCTTTAGGGAAAAAAATAGATGAGAGCTGTATTTCAGATTCAGCCTCTTTGGATTTTTTTTCCTGGTCTAGCATCTTCTAGCAGGGAAGTGAGTCTGTCATAGTGACTCTGATTTTCATTTTAGAACCTCCAACAATCAATATTGTCCAGTATTAGAATGAGAAAACTCTAAATAAAACTAGTTTTGGTCCACCCACAGTCTTCCTGAGATTCAAGATTCTAGACCGAGTTTAACTGCTGAGCTTGAGCCGAGCCTCCTCCACAGTTAGCCCATCAGATTCCTCTTCTCCCCACGCCTTCCCATCATTGCCTAGGCATCAATGGGCAGTAGGGTGGATGGATACTAGCATAAGCAGGTGGGTAAGACTCTCTCTCTGCCCTCTCCCCACACACTAGTCTCAGGTTTATGGTTTAGAACCTGTTCCCAAACAATCTAGAATTAAGCTATGCAGATTCCCAGAGCTTGAAGATGGCTTTCTTATTCTAAGCAAATGACTTTTGAGACAGAAAATTAAGAAGAGGAACTCACATTTCTTTCAATAACTTAAATTTTACTTCCCTCATTTGTCAATGCCCTGGAGTCTGCCTCTTGCTCCTTTTCCAAAGTGTGAGTCATCAACATTGTGGGAAAGCAGGGAGAGCAGCTTTTGAAGGTAGAAAGTGGAAAAGGGAATGAGTCCCCTGTGGCCCTTCAGCCTTGCACAGCCTCACAGCAGTGGGGATGATAACCACAGGCAAGCACAGGTGGAGACTAGCACACACTGAGCACCTGCTCTACAGCAGGCCCCGAACTACGGGCCTCTGTACATGGACTTCACACAGCCAAGTGCACATACAGATATGAAAATAAATAAGAGCGACATTGGTAACAATCAAACATTCCAAATCATTGCCAACAAGTCTCCAAAGAGAACATGTTTCCTTTCCGGTTGTTTACCTGTTCAGTAATGACAAGTACATGACAGTAGGACTTACATGTGCTCTTGAGAAGCAGGACATGTGCCTAAGACTTTTAAGACACATGTAAGTTCAAATTCATACTCTGTCATTTTTGGTCACATAATCTTGAATAAGTAGCTTTTAGTATTTCCAGTATGCATGGTAAGCAATTCTTCTATAAAAAATTCACTGTTTAACAAGACAAACAAGATAAGAAGGTTCTGTTATTACTCTTGCACATTTTTCTAAGCCAGTGGCTCTGACCTGAAGACTGCAATGCTGCCAGTGCCGAAGAGCCCTTCTCAACAGGAGCAAAATATTCAAATTGAAAGAAGTTAAATGTGTTGAGTGCAATTTAACAGGACAGAATTTTATTTAACAGAAATACAAGCAGGGCAGTATGTAGACAGAAACTTTAAATTAGTCACACCCTTTGATCCAGTCATGTCACTTTTAGGAATTGACCTTCATAGGATAATAAGAAATGTGCCCAAAGATTTATGTAAAAGTAAGTAGATTAAAAAATTAAAAGCAGCAAATGATAGATAGGATGACAATAAGAAAGGTGAATATATCACTTGTCTTCCAAACCGGGATGATTCTCGGAGTAAAGGGAGTGCTTTAATCATTTTGCCTGACTGGCAGTCATAACTAAGGACTGCCCCAGACAAATGAGGATACATGGTACCTGGCTGTTTGGGAACAGAGAAATAAAGTATGCTGCATCCTTATTGCAGAATGGAATGCATCCAGCAAAAATATTTTAAAGAGCATTTAACGGCATAGTAAAATGATAATGACATAATATTAACTGTGAAAGGCTGGATATAAAATTTATGCATCAGACAAAAAATATAAAACTTATGTATCAAACAAATAATATATTTCCTTATAGGCTTTAAAAGAAAAATGACAAGAAATACATCAAAACTTTACCATTAGTTCATTGATGCCGAGATTAGAGATGTTTGTGTTTCTCTTTAAATTTAAAATTGCTGCAATTTTTAAAAATTATAAATGCATTCTACTTTTTTAGGAAAAAAGGCATTTAAGTCCCCATTATGGAGAAAAAGTTATTCTTCACAGAAGAATGCCAGCTAATAAATATAACTGAAATTTTATAATTAGAAAATCACAATTTATGTAACTTATAATAAAATGTTTCAAGACTCACTGGTGGATACTAAAATCTTAGGTGAAGGATTATTGAGTTGTTCACAAAGTTACAAGGTTATTATCCCTCAGATTACTTGCCAGCTTTAAAGTGGAAAACAATATCATGTAGGAAAATAATCACATAAACCCAGAATGTGGGACACTCTAAAATTGTCCTATATGTCTTCAGAAAGTACATACTATAAAAAAAGAAATAGCAGATGACACTAGGACAAATGCAACCTGTGAAACTTACTTGAATCATGTTTTTGTTTTTGTTTTTTTTAAAAGTCAGTTTTTAACAATTGGAAAAATTTGAAAGTAACTTGATTATTTTGTTAAAAATAAACATATTTATCAGAATATTTATCTTAATGATGGTATAGCGGTTTAATAAAATATTTACAATGACTATCATAATGCTTACAACTTATCATCATTCTGGCATTCAGAAACTAGTAGAACATGTACTTAGAGTTACACAAAGCAAATAATGCAAAATATGAACAACTGCCAAATCAAGGTCATGAGGATACAAGTGCTCATATTATATTATTTTTTCAACTTTTCTGTATATTTGAAAAATGTTTATGCACAAAGTTAAGAAAGGAATGCCCTGGTGGCTCAGGTGTTAAGTCTGTAGCTTCTGTGTAGTTCACATGAAGCCCAAGGATCTGGGATTAAGGCCCAGGAAGTAGGAGGGAGAAGGGAGAATAACCAACATGAACAACTAAATAAACACTTCTCTCTCTTCCCTTTCCCTGTCTGCCTTCCTACTTGCATTCAGCCCTGTCTGCTTCCTTCCTTAAATAAATAAATAAGGAAAAGTCTAAAAAGTTATAGTTAAAGTAATGTAATTATATTTGAAGTAATATTGTGACATTTAAAGTAACAGAATTCACAGCTTCAGAGTTGATGATGTCTTTTCTGGACTAGATGTATAACAGTTACATGGAGGTGAGAACACAACATCCTTTGGAGGGTTAAACCATCCTCTTCCTCCACATCACTTCAGACCACTTCCATTATTCCCCACTTCCTGTGGTTTATTTCACTTGTCTTCCTTTCTACCCTCAGGTAGTACCACCTTCTCTACTTAGTCCATCTTATGTGGTCCTGGTCTCCTCAAGAATAATGTGACTAGAACATAGGTTAATCTGCCACTAAATTCTTGTACTGTGGCAGAGCTCAGACTCAGAACTTGATTCTAGAATCCAAACTTTTAACAAACTATGTTGGCTCCTGGGGCTAATGGTTCTCTGGGAAAATATAGAAAACTAAGGAACCCCATCTCATGCCTTCAGTCTAAGCCTCAGAGTACCCTTTTCTCAGGCTAGGTCTCTCCCTAATTTCCTCAGGGCTGAATACAGCACAGCCAACTTTTTTTTTCATAGAAATAATTATCATTTCCATGTCCTCAAGGCTGTTTTCTGTTCTGTCTGTAAAATATGCACAGGAAAACTATTTCATTGTTAGGGGTAATTTCTAATCACAATAGAGAAACAAACCTGAAAAAATAGGAAAATGGAATAAATGCAGAAAAGTTATACCAATTCAATGCAATAGTTCCTTATCTATGTATATTAGATCAAACTACATGAAACTGTCAAAATTCAATTGCTTTTGGGCTACAACAAAAAGAACAGTTTCACATGACTTAACTACATGAAAAATTGAATCCTTTTCAAGAAGTTAACAAAAAAACCCGTGTGCCTTTACATCAGACACACCTAATTCTCCTAATCCTGCCTCTAATGTGCAAATAAAAAAAACGATTTATGTCTCTTTGGAAAATTTGCATCTCTGGGGAATCTGTGGACAAAATGTTTGTATTCCCTCCAAATTCATATGTTAAAACCCTAATCTACTAAAATCCTGATGGTATTTATATTGTCTGGAAATGGAACTTTCAGGAATATTGGAGTGGAGCTCTCAAATGAAATTAGTCTCTCCCTCTCCGTCTCCCTCTCCCTCACACACCACACACACACACACAAAATTGAGTAGGTGGAGAAGGTGATAGCCCTAGCACTGGTTGGGGGGGTGGGGAGAGTCAGAACACAGTTATCTATAAGAAGCCAGAAAAAATGCTATTGAGAAATCTTGATCTTTCCAACCTCCAGAAGTGTGAGAAATGTTTGTTGTTTAAACCACCCACCCAGTCTATGGCATTTTTGTTACAGCAGGACCAAACTGATGAAGACAAAAGATTTTCAGTGAGCAATGTCCATTCCTCCAAATCTGACACATAGCAACAAGCACATTTCCTTAAAAAAACAAACGATGTTTTTAATAGGTTAGAAATTTCTTTTAATAGTGCTTCTACACATTCTGTCCTTTTCCTTCGCCTTACCTGGTAAGGACCATACTTCAGACTCATAGATAGAAAGCCAAGAAAGCATTTAAAATGGCCTGTATTGAGTGACAAAAACAACATAATCCGTTTTTAAAAGGATTCTAAACCTAAGAATGATTATAAGCCTTGGACAGCACTAATCCTGGAAGAAAGCATTGCTGGTCCTATATGAGAATTCAAATTTCTCAATTTCTTTACCACCTATTGATTGGTAACATTTTCAAGGAACAATTTTATTTCTTTCATTGTAAAATGATTTCTCATTTTGGCAAGACTGCTTTTTGTGAGCACTGAGGCAAAGAAATCATTTAAGTTTTTTTTTTGAATCAATGTTTCTATAAGACTCTCTTAGTCAATGGATTACCCTTTCTATCCATTAGACACCTTTCTAGACTGTTCACTGACCTTTTGTCTCTCATGTAATATTGCTCTCATACTGCAGCACTTTTAGTCTTACATGAAATGTTTTTGTTATTTTCCACCTTTGATCTTTCCGTCATTTTTAAACTCTGAACTTCACTCTGTTATTTCTCAGCTTCTGTTTTGAACTTGATATGTATTCTGTGCCTTCTCCTTCTGTGCCCTTAATTACTTTTTGCACTTGTGGGGTTGATCCATGCTGGCATTTTATAATCCTACTGTATTGATTACTGTACAGCAGGCCTCCTCCCACTAACACTGTTTGTCCATAAAAATTTTTTTTGCCTTCAAATTCTGAAAACCAGTGCATTTTTTTCTACTAGTCATTTCCAGGAAATCTCAGGTTATACACAGTTGTGGCAACCAAGATGTAATCCCTAGAATTACAGTAATTTCTCTCTCAACATTAACACTGCACTCAAGCATGAAAAAGAAACTCAAGTATGACAAAAGGTAGAAAAGACATGCATGTCTAGAGTAGTAAAGACACTTTCAGGAGAATATTCAAGAAGCAACAAAAACACAGTAATTTACAAAGATATGAGGACACAGAAATAAATGAGCTCTTGAAGAAGTATAAAACAGGAAATATTAAAGAACCATATACATAATTCAATTTTATAAGAGAAAGTGTAAATAATTTTTATGTCTAGTGTGACAGATATATAAATGTCAGCTCTTAAGAACACCATTTGTCAAATACAGGCACCCTGTCTTATGTACACATTGGCAGCAATCTATCCATTGGTCTCACTTTCTCTAGTATTTTCACTCTGCAACCCATTCTCCAGAATGCCACCAGAGTCAGTATCTCTTCAAATGCACATCTAATCATTTCTCTTCAGGGAAACCTTTCAATGACACTCTATTCCATCTACATTAAAGCCCAAATTCTCACAAAACCCTATATGTCTAACTGTGTTGACTTTTCTAATCCCATTTTTAGTCACTTTCCTCTCCCAAGATCTGTATGTCCCAAATAAGACATTCTTTATGATCTTTTTTCTGGATTTTTGCATATACTCTGCCCCTGCCCAGAATGTATTTCCTGCCCTGACCCCTCTTGCTGTGATCACTCCCTATTTATCCTTCATATGGATGCCTCTTCTGACCTGACTCCTAAACTAAAAGTTAAGTACCCCTTTTGCATACTACCATGGTTCACCATATTTCTCCTATCTTAACACAGAATATTTTATTACATTATCTTGTTTCTGTATCTACACCCGAATTTAATCAGCAAGCAATACGATGAGAAAGACTGTATCTTTTTGGCTCTGATATCCCAGCACACAATACAGAATATGGTATTTGTTGATGTTTGATACTTTGTTTGGATGGATACTGTACAAATATTTAAGTGATGGAATTGTCTAGCAACCCAAGGCTTAATTTGGACCTCTAGTTGTAGTCCTTATTGAAATTGTTTTAGAGCAAGTATTTGGCAAACTTCAATCTATATGTCAAATAAGACTCATTAGTAAATTAGTTACCTTTGGCTTGTGGGACAGCTGCTGTCTCTAGTATCTCTTCTCTACCTGCCATAGGGCTTGTCACTGGTACAAACTACCCAGGTTGTCCAAAATTCAATAGTGTTCTCATAGTGCTCACTTAGTCTTCTTGGCCTGTTCAGAGACAGTCACTCAGCTACCACAACATTCCATGTCCCCACTCCACTGAAGAATCAGGGTTGCCTAGCAAACAGAATCCCCTACCATTGTCAGCCTGACAATAGGACAGATCAAGCACCTTGCACTCTTTTTAGAGACTCCTAACTTCTCTCTATTCTGTCCTGAACCAGTCTACTCTCTGTTTTAGCAACTATAGTAAAATAAGGAAAACTGAATTTCTTTAGGATGACTCAATAGCTTACAGGATCTCAGGAACATTATACTAGTCATCGTGTTTTGGGAACTATGAAACTAAAGAGCTAAAGGAAAGTAGGTTAAAATCATATTCATTTTAAAAGTTTCTAAATACAAAGACTACTTATATCTTCTGCTTGATTTTTGAATATTTTGTTCCCTTCTCTTCAAAATTTCTCTAAGTGCAGATATTTAGTCAACTAAGACAACAATAAAGAGAAATTGCATTGAATCAGATGGAAATGTTTATATATTCAAGTTTATCCATTATATCAAATTTAATGACTCAAGAGAAAAGTTCCTAAGAAAATTTCACTGATGTCATAAACAGAAATAACAATATTACCTTGATTTTCCAAGAAACGACATTTTTAAATGTAAAGAAAGAAGAATGAAAAATAAAGCCTTTGAGAATTTGAAGGAACATATCCAATCAAAAATACCTTTCATCAATTTATTAACAGAAAAGGAAAAAAATTGTAAAGTGATACGTCTTACTGCCCAGAGTAAAGGCACCATTGAGAAAGTACTCTAATTCTCCTTACTACCAGGAATAGTAATTATTCTAACAAAAAAAAAAAAAAAAGTGGAACTTCATGTCAAGGATACATGAAAGTAAAACAAAGTACTATAAAAATACTGGCAATTTGTCAGTGAGTGTACTTGTAAATCAAATGCTTTCTAAGTCATAGCATTCAACCTAATCAACATGTCATGGTTAAAATGAGCTGCGGATTTTCAAAAAGTGCATCAATGGAAATAAGCTGTAGAAAAGCTATCTTGGATTCTTCTAAATCAAAAACAACCCCTCCTTCCCAAATGTGTCTGCTTACTTACACCATCTTATTTTGATTATAGATTTGTTGGTAAATGTTGTCTACAATTATCAAACTTCTACATTGCTTTTCTGTTCTCCCAGTAATTGCTCTCAGTCATACCTACTTATTTCACTTCTACCACAAACTAAATTTCAGTATGTTACAGTGATTCTAATCTTTTCCAGTCTCCTCATTTCTATCAGCCACCATGCCCAGCAAATAATTCCTTACTATTTTTCCCAGATAAGCACTGAAAGAACTGTAGACCAATCCTATGACTCCATCAAAACAGGACTCCACCAATAAAAATGAGTCAGAACACAAGGCATATGCTTGAATCAGTGATAGAAAGGTTGAACAGAGATGCAATGGATATTAAATTTTGGAAATATAAGATGGTTTCCTGCCCAGTGGTTTGATATCTTGCCCCAAGATATATTCCATTGGAAAGATGCCACCCCACTACACATAAAAAAAAATACTGGATTGTGCGGATCAATAAACGTAGAAGCAACTACACAATACAACCTTTGGCTTGGAGATCCAGAAAGTACATTAGCATATTGAGAGATAAACTAATCTGATTAAAGTAACCTGCTTAGCTTTGTTTAACCAGTATTTGTCAACGTTTTGACAAATCTTTTTGGACCTCTATTAAGATCCCAGGAAACTAGTATCTGAAGGAACAGGTTTAAGGAAAAGCTGACCTTCTCAGTCATTCATATTTGCTACTTCTTGATCCCCTAGGACTATCCCATAAGGAAAGGCATTGGTCATATAATGTCCTACAGCAGTATTTCTTAACCACCTATGTCCACATAAATATAATCACTGGGAATCTTGTAAAAATGCCGATTCTAATTCAGTAGGTGGAGCCTGAGAGTCAGCCTTTCTAATAAGGATCAGATAATGCTGTTGCCACTAATCTGTCACCTTTTGAGAGTAAGGCTCTACAGGAATGTTGTGCAAGGAAGATCTTCACATGACCATCTGTTACCCTTCCCATAATAAATTTTTCCTAAAATATTTTCATTATATGTCACACTTTGCTAGTCAAAAATTTTCATTGGGAGCATCCCGGTGGCTCAGGTGCTAAATTGGCAGAGATGATGTGGACTATGTAAAGTCCAAGGACCCAGGATGGAGAATTGGAGGTGGAGGCAAAAACCAAAAACAAATAAATAAAAGTGTTCCCTCTTCCTCTTTCTTTACAAAAGAAAAAAAAACTTTTTTCATTGGTTATTTATTTCCTGCTACTTTAGACAACAATAGACTGAAACTTCATCATGTGGCAAATATTAACACAGCCTCTGACCTTATATACTCAAGAACCAACTGAGTGCAAAAGAAAAAATGTACAGAATGCTGGGAGTCAAAACTAGAAGGGAATAACTTGGTTCTTGAGACTTCAGTTTCCTCATTTGTAAAATGAAGGTTAAACTACACCAGTGGTATTTAATCCTCCGTGTGCATGATAGTCACTGACAGGATCCTAATAGTCTTAACCCAGACCAATTAAATACAGGCTCTTAGTGCCTCATGCAGAAGGGCATGAGTAGTCTTAAAAAACTTCCTACGTGTGATTCTAATGTGCAGCCAGGTTTAAGGATCATTGGTCTAATCAATGCTTCCCAAAATGTTCAAATCATCAGCATCAGCACCTCCTAAAACCTGCTAGAATACAAACTCTTAGACCTCACCCAAGACCTACTAAATAAAAAAATCCATGGGTGGTATCCAGAAATCTGGTGATTCTGATACACTGTGGAAATGACCGGATTAGACAATAAGCAGTTTCCCTTTAGCACTAAAATACTCTAATTCTTTAACCTCTGGCTACCTTTTCAAGGACTTTTCTTATCTAGACTTTTACAGATTAAATGCATAAACTCTGGAATTAAGCTTACTGGATTAAATTCCAGCTCTTATACTTAATTGCTGCTCCTCTTAATGAGTGATTTCAGTTGTCTGTTTCAGGTCTTCATCTATAAAGTGAGGTTGATAATACTATCTATTCTTGTGGAATTGTTATAAAAATGAAATGATGTCATATATGTAACTCACTTAGCAGAGTACCTAAATGCGGTATTTTAGGTCATTACTCAAGCATTACCCTCCTAGTGGGGACTCCCCTGACCACTGTAACCAAAATTGCAATTTCCCCTTACTATTTCATTCTCCTCCCCTCTATTATTTTTCATCCTTTACAGTTATTGCTAACACAGTACATATCTCACCTATTGTTCTTTTTATTATCTATCTTCTTCCGCTGTGATGTACACTACATAAAATCAAGGACTTTTGCCCATTTTACTAAGAACTGTATCCTTGGTATCAAGCACAGGCTCTGAAACACTGGAAGTACTTACAAATATTGGTGGAATAAATGAAAGTAAATGTCAACTATGTTAATATTCATTCTCTATAATTATAAATATTAACTATTATCAATGTAAATATTACTATTAACAATCAAAGTATTTCTTGATTTAAACTTATACTTTCTGCTTATTATCCCAAATTGTGCTATGTCTCATTCCATGCTTTCTGCAAATTCTGTCGCATACTTAATAATGCACTTCTTTCTAACTTCAGCCCATTTTAGGTCTTGCTCACATCCTATACCTTCATTTAATATCCCTGAGGACTCATAGGACTCTAGCTCTCTAACTCTCTGAATGTCTTCAGTGTTTACCATTTGTACAGAATAGATAGAAACTTGGTATTTAATTATCTTAATAATGTAATGAGTAACTTTTAAGAAAATCAGTCAAAGTCTACATCATTCATGCAATAAGCATTTCATGAAAAATTAGAGTGGAAAGAGGCTCGAAAAGACATCATGGGAAAACTTGCCATGTTGTCCTCAAATAATTTTTTAAAAAAGTGTTGTACAGCTTACAAGACACATTTATGTACCATCAGATTAGTTTTTGACTAGATGATCTCACAACTACGTCTCCTTGCTCTCAAATTTCAAAAATATCACGTTATGAAGCAAGACCATTTCTTGAGGGTGAAAATTTAATCACAAAGTGATAATGAAGCAGGATAATGACCCAAAAAGTTTCAAGCTCTGGGGTGACTGTCATGCTCCCAGACTTTCTGTTAACTGGGTCTAGAGGAGGCTCCCCCATCAGCTCCAATGAAATCCTCTAGGCAGACATTGCCAGTTGATCAGAGCTAAGAGACAAGAAAAGCCTATTTGCCATTCAGACCTAATCTAATCATCTTGATTCTAAAAGCAAAGGAAATTGATCACAAGGAATGTAAAGTGATGTGTGCGTGTGCGGACACATAAGTGTCAGAAGCGCCTCTCAACTCCTCCTCCTAATTCATTTCTAAAATTCAGTATTTAAATTCCATTCTTAAGCAATCAAAACACACACGGCAAACCACTGACAGAGAGTTTTCATATTAATACTCATGAATATCACATTAAAACAAAACAAAAAAAATGACAGCTTTGAGTCAAGTGATAGACAGGGCTGGTTAGTCTGCTGCTTTTCAGTTGGATTTAGTTACCTAAACCTAGAATGTGTCATGACTGAAAATAAACAAACAGATTATTTTGATTCCGCTGTCCTAGAAAAAGAAAAGGGAAATAGTCTTCATTAATAAGAAGTGGGCCCAAAACCAATCCTGACATAATCTGTATGACTGAATCAGCTTTTTCAAGGTGACCTTTCTCTCATTAGTAAAGCAAAACTTTGAATATAGCTTAATCACTAAATTTAAATTATACAGGAAAACATACATATTTGAAGGAACACAAGAAAGAGACCAGGGAGAAAAATAAATATCAGTTTTAATATGATGACCATTCTCTCACTGTGAAAATTATGCGTACATTTTAATATTGCCATTTTTCCTGAGCCTCTCTCTAAATTACTTTCCAAATAGTGCAATCACCTTCCCAACTCAGTTGGAATGAAACTGACTTGTCAGATTTTAAGCAATTGATAATTCTATCCTGATTAACTTCCATTTCTAGGCATATTATAATGGAAGCTGCTTTTGGGGGATCAATCATCATCTAACAAAAATTGCCTCTGGCACTGTCTGAATTACCCAGGAAACTAGGATGACAAGTGGCAGTTATTATTTCAGGGAGTTAATCTTTTTTTAGCAACTATGGCACTTAGTTACAAGGTACCAACAGTTGTCTTTCAGTCAGCCCCGAGGAGGTCAACCTGACTCAGATATAAGGGCAGGATAAAGAGAGTAGTAAACACATAGTCTCTCTTCTCTTCATCTCTTCAGTATGCATCCTGCCAACCTGCGGTGGGGGAAGAGGGATGAATGCTCAAACAGAAAAAAATTCAGGGCTTCTCTGCCCCTGTTCCACACAAAAAGCAGTTAAATAGTTCTCCTAGGGTCTGGCTAGACACAGGAACAATCTCAATCGGCCTCAGAGTAATCTGCTTATTAAGTGAGCTCCCAGAAGGCTGGTGTCAGTCTGACCTGATGCCCTTATTTATGTCGATTAAGATCACTAGTATTTCATGAATTGGGTCAAACAAGAATGAAACTTGGAGCTCTGGGAAAACCCCATCATGTTAGCCCAGACAAATGAGATAGCCAAGACAAATCTTGGCTTCTAGAAAGTAGACCAGTCATTCCTGAGGAATATTTGAAACACCGGAGCACTCTGTTTCCTAGCCTAGTCATTTCAAACATTTGGAGATTATAGCCCCTAACTCACATTATTGAATAACTTTTTAAAAATCAAATCAATCACTCATCTGGAAAAAGGAACAAGTACACAATTAGCAGAAATATTTTTAGTTGTCATGGAAGACACCATCCACAATCATGGCAAACACTTTAATATATATTATTTACATAATAAAAACTCAAATTCCTTGCAAACTGACTGTATGCTAACTAATTCAACATAATAAGTATAGTCGATACTTGAAGAGTCCAGGTTTGAACTGTGCAAATCCAGTTATACATGAATTTTCTTGCTAACAAAAAACACAAACCTACTGTCTCGATAAATACAGTACTGTAATGTATTTTCTCTGCTTTATAATTTTCTGAATAACATTTTTTTTCTTTAGCTTACTTTATTGTAGTAATATAGTATATAAAATGTATATATCTGTGTCTATGTTAATAGATTATGTTATTGGTAAGGTTTCCAGTCAACAGCAGGCAATCAATAGTCAAGACTGCGGGAGTCAAACATTACAAATGGATTTTAGACTCAGATGGAAGGTGCCCACCGGATGTGGTGCACCTACCCAACAAGTCATTCAGAAGTTAACTGTAGGGAACCCAAAATAAATATGAGAGTTGGAAAGACTTAATTTAGAATCAGTTTTGTTATTTGCTAGCTCTGTGACCATAAACAAATGACTATCTTTGAGCCCAGATTTTCTCCTTTATAAAATAATCATAGTAAAATTTGTTTCAGAGTGTAGTTTTGATGACTTCATGAAAAACATAAAAAGGTAAAAAAAAAAGTCTGGTGCTTGACAGAAACAAGCAAATATTAATTTCCTTCCCCTTGCTTTTATGTTGTACAGAAAATGTCTATGTCGAAATGCTTTTTAAAGTTGTTATAATTCAAAAAAATAATATACCAACATCTTATCTAGACAACTGTAGTTATATTGCTACTTTAAAGCAACTAAAATTTATGCAATTATACATAAAATTTGAGTGAATCTAACTCAATGCAGTCACCAAGTTAAAATGGCACCAAAACCTGGATCTATTTCCAGAAAAGCATTCCAATGTTAATTTATCTTTTTCTTAATCTCACTATGATAGACAAGAAAGGGAGAGATCTACTCTTCTTTAGCTGAATAGCAATATTTTATGGCCTATTTTCCATAAAGCCATATTCTTCCACATTAGACAAAATCGGGCTCTCAAAAGACTTCTGCCTGCTTACAGCCTCTAATATTGCAAATAAAGCCAGAGTGTGTAAGGAACAAATATGTAAAATCCTGCCAAAAAGAGGAGGGAAGAAAGGCACGTGTGTTACATCTAAGAGAACAGGCAGGAATAGCCTCCTGGCCAAGAATAACAGCAGGCTTGTCCATCTGTCCATCATCAAACTGAGTTGTGCCCACAAGTTATCAGCAGGAGGTGGCCATGTGAGCATCACACTAAAATAGAAATTCTGTTATCAGAAGACAAGGTGAGGAGGGAAGAAAAGGATTAACTGTTTAAGTATCAAAATTTGAGCTGACACAGCATAGAAAGGGTCTTGTTGCATATTTCTGACTCAAAGATTAGCATACTTTTATTCACTCATTAAACATTTTCTGGGTGCTTTTTAGAAGCCAGGCACTGTGATAACCACTATGGATACAAAAAGAATAATTTCCTTCTTTTAGGAATTACTTTTGATTGAGAAAGGCAGTTCAAAAAAGTATAATACAGCAAGATGACAGATAATGTACTTAGAATGTATAATGGGAACCTAAAGAAAGAAGTAATTATACAAAAATTTACTGTATTTACAAATTTATGAGTCATCTTTGCACAGAGGCTATGCTAATCTTCTTTGTAATACTCTAGTGTTGCTACATGTGTTACAGGAATAAGGTCAATCATAGAAGTAGAACAAAACATTCAAGAAAGGGTGCATCCTGTTGGAGCAGAGGTTAGGTTGCCTCTGAAGGATGCAGATCACACACCTCTAAGTTCGAGTCCCAGGCCTGGGAAGAACAGCCAATGTGAACGACTAAATAAAAATAAAGTGTTTCTTCCTCCTCTCTCTACCTTCCTGCCTGCCTGCCTACTCACCTTCATTTCTGCCTGCACCTTTACTTTAAAACAAAAAATAAATTTAAAAAATTCAAGAATGAATAGGTGGGTCTTGATCAACTGTAGAAGTTGCAATTGCCTTTACTGTCATTTGTTGCAGTCCTTTTTATTAAGTATGGGTGTAGGTCTAATTTTTAGATTATTTTTAATCATATTATTGCTATCTAAACATGCCACTTTCTATATTCTATATAAGTATTTATGAAAGTATGACCATTAAACAATACACATATAAATAGATATGGATATAGATGTAGACACACACACATATATATAACTTCTTGGTTTCTGAAAATATTAGCTATGACATACTTCTTAAATTTTACAGTGAAATGTAAGGCATAGCATTTATTGGCATTTATCAAAATTAAGACTTTTTTAAAATTAAGGATTTTTTTCACAGGCAGGAATGAAAGCAAGTAGGTAAGTAGTCAGGAAGAGAGAGGAGGAGGAAGTGTTATATTTAGTTGTTCCTCTTGGTTGTTCCACCCACTTCATCCCAGGATGTGAACCTAGGTTTTTGGGATGTATGTGAACTATGCCTGGCTGGAGGTGGTGAACCCAACTGCTACTCCACCGGGGCACACCATGAAATTGAGATCTTGGCACCAATAAGTCCTCAGTATGCTTTAAGATATACTATAAAGACTTCCTTTCAATCACAGAAATAAATAAGGAGTGAAATAAAGCATTCCATTTAAGTTAAGGTATAAAGTCTGGGTAAACTGGCAGCTTGAAAATCCTATTTAAATGTCTACTGACTTTATTATTAACATGCAGCTGGAAATGCAAAATTAACACCAGTTTCGGAAGAAATGTATTATTCCTCTCTGAGGCAATTTTGAGTGCTAAATCATTTACTCTAGTCTCACCTTGGTTATTTCAGGTGTTGGCAATTCTCTTTGTGGCCCCTAAGTTTGAGATTTTCTGAATCCACATGCATAAAAATATCAGTGAGCCCTTCAGAACCCCTCTCCCAGTCATAGAAGCCAATGACACCTTCTGAAAGTATAATAGGAGGTATTGCTTGCCTCTGGTACTGGCATCAGACTCACCCAGAGTCTGGTCATTCTTGAAGAACCCACTCCAAGGAATGAACACCATCACTCTCCCGGCCTCTGTCCCGATGTCCTATCCTAGCGCCAGCAGAACTGAAATGCTGTCTTCTTTCAAAAGCAAGAGAACATAGTCACGTGGCTACTATTTGCATCAATCAGAGAAGACATGAAAGTTGTAAACTTCATCTCTAATGCCTACTTCAGTCACATAACCTTTTCTATATGCCAAAATTTCATTTATACCTTACCTATGCGATGAAAACCACAGTGCCCATATATATACAGCTATTTGCTTAATGTGTCTATTCTGTCCATATATTCAATTCTATGTAAGCAATTCCTCATCACTGTTCTCAGTGTGATTCTCTTATTATGACACCTAATACAGCTTCATAGGTAATTTTATGTTTGCTGTATATTTTCTACTTATAGAAGAAGCTCTGGTGGTAATATAGCTTCTATTTCACCCTAACCAGTCTTGTCCTATAAATGGACATTTTTTCCTAGTTCTATGCTATTTTCTGATTTTTGTTGCATCATTTTTTTTTTCATTTATTGCTTGTGGAAAACTGCAAAATGTTTTAAAATAAAAATTGAATGAGGAGATGTTCACTTGTGGCTTAAGTGGTTGAGACACTGGCATGTGACCACAGGCCAGGTGAAAAACCAAAATAAAAAATAAATAAAAATGAAATGTCCTTACAAAGTGAGTTGAGTAATGGCTCAAGTCCATCACTGATAAATGCTATAAAGAAAGCCATTCATTAGCTTCAGGTCAAAGGCCACCAAGCTACTTGACACTAAATAGGCCAACAGAATTAGTAGAAGTTGCTTTTTTAAAAAAAGGGGTCACACTCTGGAGGCTTTCTAGTTAGGTCAACCTCTTCGGAAGAAATGCAAGGCCACAAACCCCTGGGTATGAGTCCTGAGTCCACAGGGAAACAACCAGTGTGAACAACTAAAATGAAAATAAAATACTTCTTCCTTCTCTCTCTTTCTGCCTGCCTGCCTGCTCACCTTAATTTCTGCCCGCATCTTTCCTATGAAAAAAAAAAAAGAAAGAAAAAAAAATAATTATAGTATGAAAGAAATGGCTTCTTTCTAATGGAAAAAGTTGTGGTATCTCTCTTAGGTTATCTAATGTCAATATTTAGAAAATAAATATTAAATGAGCAACATGAGAAAGGGCTGATAACATTCAACTATGTACTAAGTATCAAAGTATTATGAGTGTATCATGATTCCAAAGCTCCAGGAACATGCCATTTGTATGGTTTTGAAAAAGCATTTTCTCTTAAAGTATTATTAGACATTGTAGAAATACTTGGCTTTCTACTCACATAAGCCAATCTAAACTACCATATAGTTGAAGCATAATATGGCTCTAGTAATTCTGTTTCAATTACACTTAGTCATTTGTAACACATTCTGAGTTTCAATTTGTAAGCAATCATAAAAGCTATCGTTTATTTAGCATATACATACTACTTCTCAGGCACTAAACTAATTTAATCCTTACTTCTGTGAAATCATTATATTTACTTTTACGGATGAGCAAACAGGGATTAAAAAACTAAACTCCCCTAGGCATTGAGTAGGTTAATAAAAGCACGGTATGTTGCATAAAAGAAAATGTCCTGTAAGTCAGTCATTATCCAGTTTTTACATGTGGAAACAAATGCAATCCACATTCAGAGAGAGGTCAGCGGTCCTGGTCACAGAATCCCTGGCAACATACACATAAAATATGACCACCCACATAGTACAATGCATCTACCACCTTAGGAACCTAGGTAGATTTAAACATGCTCTTGGGCCCTTTTTTTTTAAGAGTCTTGTTAAACCACCCTCACCACTAGAATTCTAGTGCCCTTTACCACCATCTGACACAAATAAGCTGCAATTTCAATATCCTAAAGTACATACAGCAATGTAAACCAAAGAAATAACAAAATGACCATAAAACATGTTGACAATATATTAAGAGAAAAAGTAGTAAGTAAACAATACGCACACTAAAAAAGAGTCAGTTAGACCTTTGGATTCTATTTTAATGACTCATTTCATCTTTTTTAAAACTCAGCCAAAGATCAAAGTTGCTGTCTAACTTTAAGCGACATATTTTCCGTCTTTTATTTTATTTTGTATTTATTCAAACTTTGACATTTTGTTCATAGCAAAAGATAGATTTCCTTTCATGAAGGAATAAAATTTGTCCTTAAGGAAAGTAATACTCATTTTCCATAAACATTTACTAAGTAACTACCTTTTCAAAAGTTAAAGGCTAAGCCTGATGAGGGTGAAAAATGGATTAAGACCTCCTCTGTGCTGCAAGGGACTTAAAACCTACTTATGGAGAAAGAAATAGTAGAAATCAAGGTCGAAATATAAAGAAGAGCCTCAAGCTCCCTCTCCAAGGATTTTTATTTTTTATTATCATTGTTCACACTGGTTGTTTTTCCCAGGCCTGGGACTCAAACCCAGGGGGTACAAGGCTTGCTTGTTTGGATGCAATTGATCTAACCACTGCTCCACGAGGGCACATCTCTAAGGAAGAACTTTTGAGAACATATTGCTTCTCTAAGAAGCAAGCTCACTTTATTCCAATATGAGAAAAGGGGGTTAAAACTATACCTATGATAAATGCTAAAGATTCTAGTTATGGCAACAACTATTTTTTTAAGAGGAAGAAAGGTAGGGAAAGGAGAAAAAAGCATACTTTTATTTATTTAGTTGTTCATTTTAATTGCTCCTCCCAACCCCATTTGGTTTCAGCAGAGAATCTGGGTCCTTGGGCTCTAAGTTCACTATTTCCCAGGTCAGGCTTAACTCCCCAGGTACAGGGCACCCCAGCAATAACTCCTAAGGTGGAAGGGATGCTACAGGAGAAAGAACCATTTCAAAACTGACTTGAGTGTGCAGAGGGACGTGCTTTTACAAACGAGGGAGTTCCAAATGACGCCATAGTGGGTATTGATCATTCTTCTTATCCTAACTGCATATTGAACATATATAGGAATAGCTGACACCAAAGTTCGGAACAAGATTACCTTTGAAACCCATTAAGGTAAGAGGCTGTCTCCTCAGATGAAGATCCGAATCACCACAAAGTTGAGTTATCTAAAAAGGAGTCTGTGATAAAAACAAGTATGAAGATGGTTATCTAAAGCAAATGACTTTAACTTACTAAAAACCACATTTATGGGAAATCTCTCCACAACCTACTATGATTTACACTCCCAAAAAATCCAAAGAATTAGCCTAATTCTCTTTTAACATAAAAAATATTACCAGCATCTGCTTTCTTTTGGGATTTCACTGTCTTCTTTATTATGAAAATAAAATTCTCAATGCCACAGTCTCCTAAATCCATCTCAGTCCTTATTTTTATTATCTACTCTCACTTCATATTCACCTATAAAATTCATACCTAAACTGACATCTCTATGTGCAAGATGGAGACATCCACCCACAGGCACCTTTTACTCAGCATTCACACTCATATTTTATGTTTAGCTCTCACACTGATCAATGAACTGTGATGACTTCTTTCTTTTGAGTTTACCTTCTTTTTTTAATTTCAGGAAGAAGATCCTTTTTTTATCTTTATACACTAATAACATTATAAAAAGTTGTTACAGAAATGTATTTTTTAAGTGAAAGGGAAAAGCTACATTATTTTGCCATGAAGAAATCATTACTCCAATTTTATTTTCCTTATCAGTCCTTTCTATATTTCTGTTTTTTAAATATTTATTTTAAAAGCATGTTAGGCTTATGGGAAAATTGCGAAAATAGTACATAGAGGGCCTGTACCTGCCTCCCCGAGCTTCTCCTTCTGTTGACGTCTTCCATTACCAGAGTATAATTATTGAAATGGTCTATGTATTTTTTGAGAAGATTGAAATCATACTTTTTGTTCACCTGCTTTTAACTGTAATGCCATAGTGTAAACATTTCTACTATTAAAGATTTTCAAAAACATTTTAATATTCAAGAAATGTTAAACTGTATTGGTACATATTTTACTTAACTATTTCCACACTGTTGGATAATTAGATGGCTTGTAATTTTTCTATTATTAAAAATCCTTATCAACACCAATTAGAATGATTTTTTAAGAATCTAATTTTATAGACAAAAATGCTATCACTATCAATTGTCTTTTTAATTACTGAAGGTGAACATTTAAAATGTTCAATTGTCTTTTTTAATGTCATCTTTTGTAAACTGTTTATTTGAACTCCTTGCCCATTTACTTACTGGTGTTTGAATGTATTACTTGCAAGTTTGTGTAAACCTTACATGTTAAGACCAATAACCTTCTATTCCGCAAGTCAAGAACACTACTATAAAAAATCAAATCCTCAGAGAAAGGATCGATGTAGTAATTTTAGTAAAAAATAATTTGACTATGAATTTTCTGAAATTTAATGATTTCACAATGTGTTTACAGCACTATACTATACAACAATCTACTCAATATTGCTACTAAATATTTCAATGAATATTATTCAAATTGCTTATTTCTGAAGCTCTCTATCTAGTCAGTAGATGAAAGGCCACTGGCCCCCAAATTTGTTGTTTTCCTAAGCCAAGCAGCTAAGTCAAGAAGTGTTCTCTGTCTGAAAGGGCTAACGAGAACGCAGAGACTATACAGAACACCTCCTATGTTCGTGAAGATTGATTGCAATGAGCTGATGAAGAAAACTCAGCATCCACTGCGTACAACACAAAAATAATTAGAAACTTGGAAATTGTAGCAGAAAGAATCATAGACTCTTAGAATCAGAAAGGAACTTAGCAATCATATCCAGCCCAAAGTTTTCACTTTGTAGTTGAAGAAATAAAGGCAGGAGAATTATAAGGTCCAGTCTATTCATGTCAAGATAGATAAGGATGAAGTGTTATTTAAAAATGCAAAAATAAAGCATAAAGCATAAAGCCATTGCTGTTTCTACAACACAGTTTTGAGTGTGTCAGGACCTGCCTAGTTCCCCATCTTTTGCATCCTTCCTCTCCCAAAAACTATAGCTAGGATCTTAGATCTTAGCCTGGTTTCTAGATGCAATCCTGATTTTAGACAGGTGAAATTTAAGAAAACTTAGCTTAACTCTCTGGAACTGACATCAATTAAACATACTTATTTCCCCTTAAGCTCTGAGTTCACTTGCAGAGGCTTTTCCTTGACTCCTTGAACAAATTCCCATCTTAAACCAATGATTGACATCTTCTGTTTGTTGACCACTCGAATGCTTAGAGCTTCAAATATTAGTGTATCTGAAAATTCATCACCACCTATTCTTCATTCTTATTAATATACCTGCCACCACTACTTCATCTCATTTCTAACATCTATGATTTTCTCATTTATTCATTTAGTCAACATTTATAGAGTTCCTCTTCTATGTCAAGTATTGTGCTAAAGCACATGCATCAACAGTAGTCATGGACAAAGAAGTACTTTTATTACTGACCTTAAGGAACTTACATTCTTGTGAAGGCAACAGACAAAGTTGGTTCACACAGAAACAACCTGGTTAATTATAAGGTGAGAAAAGCATCTGGAAAGAAATATGGAATAACAGAGTTTAGTCAGGGAAAACCTCTCTGGAAAAGCAGCATTAAGGCTAGAGATTTGAAGAATGAAAATGTGCTAATCATGTGAACCCTGGAAAGAATATTTTAGGCCAGAAAACAGGAGTTGTGAATAACCCTAAAAAGACTTGGGGAATTGCAGGAACTCACCAGAGGCAAGTGTGGCTAGAGTACCCTGAAGGGAAGAGGAGATGCTTACATGAAAAAGTCAAGGCAGATCATGCAAACCCTGTGAGGCATCAGAAAGAATCTGGATTATAATAGCATTAAAATGAAAAACCACTGAAGGCTTCTGAGCAGGGAATCCACATAATTTTCATTTTGAAAAGAGTACTCTGGTGAGTTGAAAACAGGTGTTCAAACACAAACACGCACAAACATTCATAGCAGCATTATTCGTAATAGCCGGAGAGTGGAAACAACCCAAATGTCCATCAACTGATGAATAGAAAAGTAAAATGTGATATATCTAATACAATTGAATATTATTCAGCCATAAAAAAACAATAAGAAAGCACTGAGACATTCCACACAAATGGATGAACCTTGAAAATGCTATGTTAAATAAAGAAGCATGCACAAATGGCCACAAATATATGATTCTATTTATACAAAATGTCCAGAATAGACAAATTCATGGAACCAGAAAGTAGATTAGTGGTTTCCAGGGGCTGGGAGGAGAGCAGACGTGACTGCTTAATGGATGAGAGTTTTGCTTAATGTCCTGGAAGTAGACATTAGTGATGGCTGCAAAACATTATGAATGCACAAAAAGTCATTTAATTGTATGCTTTAAAATAATTAAAATTTTTTAATGTATATTACATTAATTTTCTACCAATAAAGAAAAAAAACACCCTTAGACAGTAGATTGTAGAGGAGGGTGTCTGTAGGGAAGTAGTCCCGGGGATACTGGACTAGAGTAGTAATAGAGGTAGAGAAAAGGGGGGATATCTATGGTGTATTTTGGAGGTAAAATGTATAAGGAATTCAGGGTGAAAGAGCAAGGGAGGCAAGGGAGGAGGGAAGAATAGAAGAGGGAACGAGAAAAGGAGGGAGGAGGGGAGTGATCTAGAAACACTCCAAGGCTTTGAACCTGGGGGGAGGATCACGTTTTAAGAAAAAATGAGAGTCCAGTTTTGAAAATGTTAACCTTCAGATGCCCCAGCCTCAGTCTGGATTACTCTAGGTTAAGAAACTTCTACTTTCTAGTAATTTACTTTAACTTTTCGAAATTGCTGTTTCCTCATCTATAAAACAAATGTTATATCATATTTATCTCAGATGGCTATTCTGAGAATTAAATTAGATAGCTGATACAAAGTTCTTAATACAATTTCTAACACACACCAAATCCTCCGTCACGATTGTTTTATCATCTTTCATCTAATTACTAAATTTATTCCATATGCTACCTCTCTATCCCTCCTAACACCTACAGGTGCTTGCTCCAACCTACCTAGAGAGCTGGTTTTGAACAATCTCAGGCATCACTGAATCAATCAGCTCTGTCTTGCTATAACTGAATCCACTACTGTCCATCATCTGACACCTATAGACAAAGGGACCTGACTGGCTGAAAACAATATTCTGCTTCCTTAACCAGGTTAAGTATATTTCTACAGTGGAGCAGCACACCGGCTCCAATAATTGAATGACAATTTCCTTATTAAAAGCATCCAACTCACTTTCTTTTAATCTTATGCTTCTTTGGTATCCTCCTGTCTTTAATTTTTATTTCCCAAGTTTTCTTTCCCACAGGGAATAAAATGTGCTGACAAGCTGACATGAGTATTCTAGTCTACTTGGCAGTTAATTTCTTTCCAGAGACTGGTAAATTGATGTTCTGGTTTATAATAAGACTTGTAAGTTTGGTTTAAAAGAATCAGTTTTCCTATGTATGTTAACCTTTGGGTGACCACATAATAATCCAGTTTCTGAACCAAAAAGCTGTGTGTCCAACTCTAGGCAATGGTGATCACTAAGAAATGTCACACACACAATGACACCAGGCTGAAACAGCCATTCAGATTTAACAATGCAACATTTCACAGTAATTGTGAACACTAAATGAGTTAATATATATTAAAGTGCTTGGCATGTGTCAGGCTCACACTAAACGTTAGGTATGTTTTGCTTTTTAAACCATATGCAACTCAACAGTGGGAAGGAGAGTACTAGACACCATGGAGGGTGGAATCGGGGAGCAAGAGGTAAACTGAAAGATAGAGTTTGAAAATTTTCCAGAAAAGCAAAACACGATCCTAATTTTTTCCTACTCCATCTCAATCTATTCCCAATTCTCCCTCTTCCAAAGAGATTCCTTTTCAGTGCTTTTTTTCATTTGTGCAACTATCTTTTGCTGTTGGCTATCTACATAGCTTATCATTTAGTAATGCTTAGAGGATTAATGCAAATAAAAGCAATAACTACTGAATCCTCAGCACTTACACCAAGTAGGTGTTGTTGACATTTATGTTGAATGATTTAATAGATGCGGTTAAGATAATATTTTATTCACAAATCTCATAAGTCCAATTTTTACAATAAAGAAAATGGAAATTATTCACTATCTGCTTATCTGTGCAAGTTCTTGCTTAAAAAAAAACATGATTGAGTGCAAATTAGTGCAACTTTTATAAAAAACAGTATGGAGATTACTCCAAATACTGAATATGGAAATCCCATATGATCCCATCATCCTACTTCTGTGTATTTACCCAAGAGATACAAACACACTAATTTGTAGAGATATGTACACCATCCATGTTTATCGCAACATTATTTATAATAGCCAAGAATTCAAAATGATCTAAGTACCCATTGTCAGATGAATAAAGATGTGAGAGAACTATATATGAATATTACATACACAGTCCTAAAAAAGATGAAATCCTGCTATTTGAATCAAAATGAATGGAACTAGGGCTGATTATGCTAAGTGAAGTAAGTCAAAAGAAGAAAGACAGATAATGAAATATCTCAAGAAGAAAGACATATAGAATGATCTCATTCCTAAGCGGAACATGATGAGACAAAGCAAAGGAACAGTCTAAACAAAACGAGTCTTTGTATATTGGCAATAGAACTGAGGCTACTGGTAGGGAATGGTGCAGAGGGTGGCAGAGGCCAAGACAATGGTGAAGAATTCTTGATAATTTGGTGGTAGGCAGGGTGTATGGACATATATTTGAAGAATGGGGAGTCTGCACATATGGGTTTATATTATTTTGTAAAGCAAAGTTACCTCCATAAACATTAAACTATACAAAAAAAAAAAAAAATGACTGACAAAAATTCATTGACAGACAGTAAAGAATGCTCATGTCAGTTTTCCATATGCCAACCTCAATGCCGTTAAAATAGGGGGTGGGTGAGTAAGTAAGTGGACTGATGGTTAACTGATTAAACAAAATACTTGATTAATACACAAAATCACTTAGCTACATTTTTTAAAGCAGAAATTTCCTGGCAAGATTTTTACATTTTTTCTCCCCCCGCCCCTACATCCAAATGCTCAGAAAAATCTTACTCACAATAACTAATTCAACAAATCTAGTCCTCTGGAGTTTCTGTCACTTTTAAGGAATGATGACACCTTTCAATGTTGATAATAATCACAGAATATAAGAGGCACTTCCATTTCTGGCTCTCTGATTTTGTGGTGGCATATTTACTATCTAGAAACCATCTTTAGCTGTCTATCTCACCCACTCCACTTTTTTTTACAGTAAAATAATTATAAATGATAACATTCCAATTCCCTTCATCTTGCTAATAAACAATTTTTTAAATGTGGGAGCTTTTTAAAATTCAATTTCAATCTATTACTGCTGGCAGAAAGCAGACAACAGTTTGAAAATTAATATACCAAGTCAAGAGTGGAAAAACTTGAGCTTACAGAACGTTTTATTGTCTTTTCTAATAATCCTCATGTTTTCAGAAAAAACATGTACATACTTTATTTCTTTTTTATTTCTTCTTTTATCCACAGTCATGGTAGCCTAAATTAAATTATTTATACTTTCTATACTTAATTCCTTTTCTCAACTCCTTTTAGTTCAGTTTAATAAACATTACTGACAATGCTGGGAGTCAGCAATTAATTATACTAGGCTCTCAGGAGTCAGATTAACAAGACATATTTTCTAATTCTCATAAAGTTCATAACTTAATCATTACATTGTGTTTTGTTCTTCAAAGCTTTTGCCCTCATTCTCGTTTCAATCATAATTGCTCTATTTTTACTAGTTGTATATTTGGAGATACTACTGCTTTATGACATCACTAAAAAATATAATTGATCTGAAGGAAGCAAAAATCATTTAAAGAAATACAATATGGGTTAATGATTGTATTTCTCAGCTTGGCCTGCCTGGAATACAGAGCCCAAGACAAAGGAGTATGATTCAGAGAAAGAGTTATGGAAGAGGGAGCAAGGCAGCAAAGAAGAGTAAAAAAAAGATGCATTATAGAAATGATTGGTCACTCCTACAGATGGTTGGCTACTCAGCCTTGCAGGACACCCCCAAAGACCTCCAACAAGAAAGCAAGCACGAAGTGCTTCTCCATTACTCTGCTCTTCATTGGTCAAGAGCATTCATTTCCCATCCTTTCTGTGGTGCACATGCTTGAAAGCTAAGCAAAATCTTAGAGGTGGCGAATACTACCCACTAAGTAAAGATCTTTGGAGGGAGGAGTGGGAAACAAGAGGTCAAGTGCACAGACCTGAGGTGCAGCACTGTCCGGCTGTTCCTCCATGAAGACAAACAGCATCTTCACAGAAACAGTCTCCGTGGTCATAGTGGAATAAGAGGTGAAGCCCAGAAATGTTGCAGTGGAGCAAAAGAAGCATCTGATAGAAGTACATATATGGCAGAGAGGTAGGATAGAGTACAGAATAATTAATGCTGCCTGGAGTGAGAGGAGTCAGGAAAATTTTCAGATAGACAATTTCCCTGAAAAATTCTTAAAATGGAAAAATAGGATATTTCAGACAGAAGTTAAGATAGATATATAGATAAATGATAGATAGATAGATAGATAGATAGATAGATAGATAGATAGATAGATAGATAGATAGAACACACAAATGCACTCACACACGGGTTTGAAATAGCAAAACATACTTCAGTAATTGTAAGAAAATTCACACTCCTGGAAGTGAAGTGGCTGCAGATGAAATTAAGAGGTGTTCCAAAGCCCAAAACATAATAGATCTGATAAGTCATAATGTTAGGAGTTTAAATTTAGTCCCCCCAACAAAAAAAAAGGAAGTCATTTGAGTGATTTTAGGCAAAAAGGTAAATTTTGAAGAGATTGTAAATGGAATAATACTAATACTATTATATTTGACAAAAGAGAAGTAGGATATATGAAAAGAAAGTAGAAAATATGAAAAAGTAGAATATTGCCTTTAAATAGACATTGTTATATTAAAGGACAAATAGAGCAACCAGTAAAAATACTTCTACTACTGCTACCACTAATAATAATGATGATGATGATGATGATGATGATGAAAGTATTTCTAAGACGTACTTAGATAAAATAGAGAAATAAGACAACATATATACATATATATGTATATATACATGTAAATAAGGAAATAGGAAATAAGAAAATAAAATAATACATAACATATATACATATATGTATATACACACACATCTATCTATCTATCTATCTATATATATATATATGTTCAGTCAACCCAAAAGAAAAGAGGAACCAAGGAAAAAGAAAGAACAGAAAGAACAGAATTTTTTAATGGAAAAATATAATACATAACCCCAAATATTTCAATAATTATGTTAAAAAAATTAAATGGATTAAACACCTCCAATTTAAAAGAACAAATCAATGTACTCTGATTAATCCTCACAAATATTATACCAAGTGAAAGAAAATGGAACCAAAATAATAACTACTGACCAATTTATATGAAAGCTTAAATCAGACAAAATCACTTTACACTGAATAAAATCAAATCAACAGTATCCTGGGACTAAGGTTTAGGTTTGAGTCAGTCTCAAACTGGTCAAAGGTACAAGGGCAAACTTTCAGGGAAGATGAAAAATGTTCTGAATCTCAATTGGTTTGGTTTTCATAGAAGCCTATACCTTTTTCCAAAGTCATTGATTTTCAAACTTAAAATGCTGGTTTTATTATCTATGAATTGTACTTAAACAAAGTAAAATGCTGTGAAGATAGCAGGCAAATACCTCGCAAGCTTCTAACTGGGTCGAATCACTAAGTGGTCATGATGAAGACCGTGCAGAAGACAGAGCAAGAGAAAGTTGTGACTTCATCTCAAAAGACAGTTAGCATGGAGAGCCAATTTGAGCCTATGCAACTATGCTAGAGTTTAGAGGATCAAGAATGAATAAAACACAGTTTCCTTCAATCCTGAAGTCTAATGTAGGATAGACGAAAAGAGCTTAGCTTTGTTAGAAGTAAGCTTAATGTATGTATATGTGTGTGTTGATTTACAATGATGAATACCTCAACCATAATGTTATGATGCAATGTTCCCTTGATAAAAATAATAAAATCACATTTAAAAAAAACAACTGGCACATCCTGGCATCCTGGTCTAGTATGGTTTGGTCAGTCAGGTAATACAGTTCACACACATCCAAAGGACCCAGGTTTGCATCCCAGAGTCAGGGGGACAAAAAAGATGAACAATTAAATAAAGTGCTTCTTTCTCCTCTCTCTTCTTGTCTGCCTCTGCTCACCTTCATTCCTGCCTGTACTTTTCCTTTAAAAATAAAGAAAAAACAAAACTCAGTTTACTATACTTTGAAAAGTGTTCTGCTAGATTTAAAAATTGTTATGAAGAGAAAGGCTTAATGTATCAAATTATTAAAAATTTCCCATCAACAAGTGAAAAACAAGTATCTTATATCCATCCAAAAGAAAACTGACTATTCAACAAATAAAAATACTTTTGAACATGCAAAACCATGAATGAATCTCAAAATAATGATGTTGCAAGAGGGTAGATACATTTCTCTCAGAGAAGAGGGCATACTGTATGATTCCATTTATGTTAACTTCTAGAAAATAAAATTTAATCTATAGCAATAGAAAGCAGGTAAGTGTTGTCTCTGGGAAGTCATTGGGGGTGATGAATCTTCATCGCTTTGATTGTGGTGACAGTCTGAAACCTTCTCTGACCCTTCACTCTCTGCGGACAGAATTAATCATGCTCTGTTGTATTATACTTCTGTGCCTTATATTGTTTTAACAAGTAATACATGTCAAAACTTTTGAAATATGTGCAGTATATTATAGTTAATTATACCTCAACAAATCAATCCTAAAAAATTCTAAAAACAATCTTGGGATATAAAAGAGATGTTATAGTTGCATTAAATAGTACATGATCTGTCTAATAACACAACAATATAACATTAAACACAAAGAAAATCATATTCGATTTGGAATAATATGGTTAAGTTTTTGTCTGAGTCAGTTACTTTGCTATGCCTCTCATTTATTTCATTTCAGCCCCATATCAACCCTATAAAGTAGGTTATAATGAAGAAATATATCCTCACATTATAATGAGGAAACTAAGGATAGTTAAACATGTTCTAGCATACCCAGGTGGCTTAGTGGTTAAGTCTGCAGCCTCTGGCCAGTGTAATCCACATACAGACCAAGCACCCAGATTCATGACCCAGAGCTGGAGAAACAAAGATAAACAACTAAATAAAATAAATAAATGCTACTTCCTCCTCTCTCCCCCTGCTTATCTGCCTAATTGCCTTCATTCCTGCCTATACATTTCCTTTTAAAAAAACAAAAAAGAAATATGTTTAACTGTAACAGAATAACTAACTCTGCTGGTTTAAACAATGGTTTTTGGTTTTTTTTAATGACAGTAGGATATGGGCAATTCAGGTGGCTTATAGCTATTAAGAATACACACAGGACAGGAGGCTCTTTGTCTTTCTGCTCCACCATGCATGACATGCTTATTGTCTCAAAGTTACAAAATAGCTGCTGTACCTTCTGGCATCACAGGACTCCAGGCAGGAAAAATAAAGAAAAAGTAAGGAGAAGAAGACAAAAGGGACATTTTTAATCTCTTAGTTTCTTCAAGGATCCCGCCCAGTCAACTTTTGCCTAATTATCATTGATCAAAATTGGCACCTGGCCATCAAACTGAGAAGTGTCTAGGGAGATTGTAGATGAAGGCCTTCTAGAAAAGCAGACCAGCGAAATCTGCCACAGTTACTAGCGGGTGAAGTCAGAATTTGATGTAGAGTATAAAGTCTGTGCTATTAACTATGGTGCTATATGAATAATATTTTTCTATGAATGTTTTCAGGGCATCTTAATATGCCAAGGAGGGGAAGAGATTTCATCTGAGAAACATGTATTTGATATAGTATGAGTGCCACAGGAAACCTGTATGTATTTGTTAAGTGACATTTTAATTTATTATCTTTTGAAAGAGCAAGCATAATTAAGAAAAAACTCTTCCGTTTTTCCTTAAAGTGGAAGGAGCGAGCATGGGGGAGGAAAGGGCGAGCAACGGCGACCTCCAGCAAAACTTCACAGAGTTTTCATACAAGAGCTTTACCTCTTGTGTGTCCCTATAACTTAATGACAGTTCCTGTCTCATATCTAGAAAGCTTTCTAGTATTATATCAGGTAGTTTTCATATTCTATAAATGTTACCTAGGTGTGAAAAAGAGGCTAGTCAGGCAGACTATTGTTTCTAAGAAAATGAATTTCCAAAAGAAGAAAAGAATGTGGGTCACATTTAGAAGGCTTAAATGTTTTGACGATGACTTTAATCCAAACCACATTATATTAATTTCCAGCTATAAGGGTCAAGTTCATATACATTTATTTTATATATTGTGTATATAAAATTGTATATGCCCATTATTCTGATCAATTGTAATGTATGTCATTCATTTGATTAAGAACTCAGTATATAAGAGAACATTTTTCCAATATTAAATATGTGAATGTTAATATTATTTATGACTATATTAATAAACAATTTGGTCAGCATCAATACTAAGAATTCACCTTTGAAGTCTAAATTATTAAAGCTTAACTATATATTAGCCCACTCCAGCCACATATAAATAAATCATTTATTGAGCATCTAAGATGAGGCACACATTGTGCTGGGTTCAGAAATTACATTCCTGTCCTAAAAAAAAAAGAGTTCACAATGTAATGATGGGATTTTGGTATGTGCTAAAGCAGATGTATATAACTGGCACAACAAATGTCCTTCTAATTCTGATTTGTCTCCCTCATGTTTTCCATTTTTATTACTTCTTTTGAAGTAAGCAGAGAGATAGCAAAGCAAGCTGCGCAATAATAAGAGCACTGTAGCATTTACCCTTCAGAGATTTTAGAAACATCCTATCTAAAATTTTTATCACTTGATAAAATTACTTTGCCAAAGATCAAATACATTGGTTATGGAGACATATCAGTTATTTTCTGTTGGAGATTTCAGATTGCTTCCCAGAAAGTAGCACAGATATTGCACTGCACAAAAACAAACAGAAGTGGGCATACAAGACAAGCACAGTTCACTGCTTTTTGTCATCTCTGAGCACAGCAGTTGCACACGGTTGATTGTGCTAGTCCACTCAAAAAGGAAATACTCGCCAATAAATGCTGTCTTATGTTGACTAGCTAGCTGCTTTTGAAAAAGAGAACCGATTAACAATCTATATTCAGAGTATCCCCAAACCTTCATTTAGAACAGCAAATATGAGCTTGTATAATTTTCTTCCACAACATCAACAGCTTATATATTGAATGTAGATCCTGAGCCTCAATATTGAGTAATTGTCATCAAACCAACACTGTCTGATCAGAGGAAAACACATGAGTGTGGGACTCAAACTCATCCAAAGAGAAGGAGAAGTGCAGTGTGATCTTAGTCACACATTTTTCTCAAAAAATCAGTCAAAGAAAAATAGACTATTGACTATGATTATTATTATTGCTACTATTATTATTAAATGAACCTCAATCTTACTGATAGAGACTCAAGATTCTCAGAGGTATCACAGTGTCAGTGCATAAATACTAAGCACTTACTTACAATCTGCCACATGGCAGGTATTGTAATAGATGTACACACATTGACTTGCTCACAAGAAGCCCTTTAGCTACCAAAAAGAAAAGCCTTACACACGAAAAACTACAAAAAAATAAGAGTATATATTCTAAAGTGTTAAATTGACTGTACAGGATGTTAGAAACTAAAGAAAAGAAATAGTTCCTAATAATGAATTGTCTGGCTCAGAAAAGTATAATAGAAAATAGTGCTGAGCAGCCAAGGAAAAGGAAGTGCAGGTGCAATGGGGCACTAAGTAATAGAATATACATAAAAGGAAAACAGAATAGTCTAAATGCTAGAAAGGACATGAGCAAAAGTTAGAAATGTACTGAGATTATGGGAGTTGACTGGGTCACAAAAGGGACAGCCCTGACTCTCATGGTCAGTAAGCACCAAATACAAGATAAGAAAATGTTGGACGGTTTTATTAGGAGCACTGAGTACTAGAATGAGATGTTTGAATCTGATCTAGTAAACAATAGGGAGCCACTGGAAACAGTAAGATGAAAGAAGTGTGGTCAATATACATATGAAGACACCTTAAACGATACTAAGTCTCAAGTTTAGGAGAAAGTGATGAGCAAGATGTTAAAGTCTTCTTCCCCCAAACCCCCCACCCACATGGCAAAGGCAGCTAAGGTGCAGGCCATGAAAGCTATGAACCAGGGTTCGAGATGAGGAGTCAGGGAACAAAGGAGGAAAAAAAGAAAGAAAAGAAAATGCTAAAGTCTTCATGGACAGGAGAGAGAAACCAACATATCAGTAAATTACAGTAAGCAGAAGGGATGGGGAGTAATTTCCAGATAGCATGTAATTCAAATGAGATTTGAGGCATCTATAATAGCAGGGCAGAAGAGAATGAACAGCATCTACACCAGGGAGCTCCATGAGAATGTATCATTTTGGAAGAACCAGGTTTCTGAATCAGAAGGGATATAGGTAAAGGAAACATTCTATGGACTGAGGATGTGGAAGAGTCTGTCATGAAATCTTATGAAAATTAAGTGATCCATGCATAAATTATAGAGATGTTGATTTACGATGATGCACACCTTAAACCTATATAATGTTATGGCACAATGTCCCTTCAATAAAATTAAGCAAATGTAAATAAAAATAAAGAATTCACAAGATACTTATAGGAAGGGGAAGGGAAATATTTCTAGTTCTAAAAATACCATCACCTTGTTACATTCCCATTCATACTGCTACCGAGTGGCTTGATCAAGCCACATCAAATCACAGTAGTTTCATGAGTATTTAACCTCTTATCACAAAACATCCTCTCAAATTTGAGGAAATTATTTATGATTTATGATGCAACTTCAGAAAAGTTGCTAATCTCTGGATATCCTCATTCTTAGCACTGTGTATAGTGCTTAGAATAAAGTGGATGTTTATTGTCTACATATTCATTGCTTATTATAAGATACCAAAGCATAAACAAAAAAACAAAAAAACAAAAAAGAAAAACGAGATAAATTTGATTTAATCAAAATTTAAATATTTTGTGATGAAAATAACAGTCAAGAAAGTGAAAAGATGGGAAAAATATTAACTGTATGTCTGATAAAGAATTTATATCCAGAATATAAAGAAGCTTACAACTCTAGAATGAAAAGACAAATAGCCCAATTTTAAAAAATGGACAAAGATTTGAAGAGTTATTTCTCCAAAGAAGATGACCAATTAACTCATGAGAAATGTATGTGAGAATGCACTTCACATCCACTGGGATAGCTATAGTGAAAATGACAATAACAGGTTGGTGAAGATATGGAGAAATTGGCACCTTCATACATTACTGATAGGAATGTGAAATGGTGAATCCACTTTGGAGAACCAATCGGTATTTCCTCAAACAGGTGAATGTGGAATTAATATAGGATCCGGTAATTCTACTCCTAGATGTATAACCAAGAAAAATGAAGACAACCACAGAAACAAGTATACTCATGTGTTTATAAAAGTAGTATTCATAAGTGCCAAAAAAGTATTTCCAATCCAAATGTCAAATCAAATGGTTAAACAAGATGCAGCATATGTCCATACAATGAAATATTATTTGATCATAAATAGTCTGAATGAAATGTCCAGACTCATAAATCTAGAGAGGTAGAGTAGATAAGTGATTGGCTGAGATTTAGGGGTTTGGAAGAATGGGAAGTGACTGCTCACAGGTTTAGAGTTTTTTGTTGTTGTTGTTGTTTTAATGGGGAACAAAATATTTTAAAGTTAGATTGTGTAGATGGTTGCACAATCTTGTGAATATATGCCTTAAAATTGAATGGGACTGACTGATGTAATTGTGAATTAAATTTTGATTTTTAAAGTTTAAAAATTCTGGACTACTTTCTACAAGCATCATTACAGATTTGCTCCTCCCTTTTCTACCCCAAGACTAAGCAAATGCCTCCAGGGATGAAAATAACATCAGTTTTTTGTTCATTAAAGAGGCTAGTCCCACAAAGAAATACTGTTAAACACCTATCCCACTGAAAAATGAGCCAATATCTTACTCAGATTTCTAATTTAGTCACATTTTGGATATATGTTTTCAATGACCAAAACCTAAACTAGGTTGACAATAAATTATTTACTCAATCTTACTTAGCTACACCTGATGTAAAATTCTAATAGGGTTGAAAATCACCTCTGATTAAGACTACTTCACTCTAAGACTCCTGTATATCTGTGCCTGGGATAATTCAACACTCTGCAAGCTATGTCATTGGAGCTTCTAGCAGCAAACAGTATGTCAGTCTTGATTTCCATGGATAACTTCTGTCTGAAATGTTTTTTCTACATGATCCAAATTTGCTAGAATCATAACCTGCTCTTTGTAATAGATGAAAAAATCAGTTATGTGTAATTATATATGGAGTTTCAGAGTATCCTATCAGCTTATTATTAGTATATTTCTTGACAATAGAAAATACAAGAATAGAAATATCTTTATTGTAGTAAAGTTTTCCTAGGATAGTTTGTTCAAACTACTTCACCCTAAAAAATGAAATTACTCTTACTCTGTTTAGTATTTTTCTTTAAAATGTTCATGTAAACTGGAATCCATTACATGCAAACTTTAATTAATACCTTAAATGCCAACTATTTTATATCATTAAAACTCTCCAATTTCCTGATGACCCCATCTCTACTATCTATAGAATAAGATTTAATTTAATTTAATTTAATTTTCAACAAACACAGTGAACTAAAATGTTTGAAGCCATCATTTACTGCCATGCTATGAATATTTTAAATTTATTGTTTATTATTGCTGTAATTTACCATGAAGGATGTCCATAATCAGACTTCCATTGGATTAAGATAAATGAGAACATTTCATTTGGCAGTACAGGTTGCTTCTATTCATGAACCAAATGACACAACATTTTTTTCATTATAACAAATACAATTTTAGAATCTTTCAATAAAATTTTGATACATGCCCTCTTTTATATAATTGTGAGATTCTTTAATATTTCTTTTTTATTACTATTTGCATTTTCTTTCTCCTTTACTTCATCGAAATTTCCACTCCTGAATGACAAATATTTTTAGTTCTTAAATTATATTCTAGCTTTTTAGAAATAAATTCAAAAATTATATCAGCATTTCTGCATAATTTTGATAATTATAAGTCATTGCTAAGATAGTGTAATTTTTGTCTTTTTAATCCTTATGAGAATTCTACTTAATTATTATTTTAAAGGAAAGGTGTAGGCAGGAATGAAAGAGAGCAGAGGCAGGCAGTCAAGGAGAGAAGGAAGAAGCCTTTTATTTATTTTTATTTATTTGCTCATTCTGTTTTTTTCCTGCCAGCCCTGGGACGCAAACCTTGGGACATATGCAGACTGTGTGCAACCCTTGCTCCATCAGGAGGATCCAATTTTGCTTAATCTTGACCTGCCAACTCAGGATCAGTATCCTCCCACAGTTTCATTTCTCTACTAAATGAATGCCATCATCTACTTCTCTTAGTTGCCAATGATTTTTTGCCCCTACATTTTGTTCTAGTTATCATGACAGCATAGTAACTTTCAATATGTGAAAAACACTCAAGAAACTGCTCACAGGAAACACTGTAAAGATTTTCCAAATATATTTGTATTTATGTGTCAAATTTTCTGCGTTTTGAGTCAGAAACTATTTTTTTCTTTTTGATATGTAGTAATTAGATTCTTTAGAATTTTAAACACAGATTACTTATATTTTAATATTACTACAGTATAGCTTTATACAGGAATATTTTGTTAAAGTATGCTGATAAAAGAATCTTTTTGGTAGGAAAATAAAAGGATTTTGAATGTAAATAGAGTTTCACAGTAAAATCTTGGGATAGTTTTTGTAGGAGATATAAAAATAAATTAAGCAGTTGCTGAGGTTAATTATTTAGAACTAAATGCTTTACAAACCCGTAACACTGAAGGATTATATGATGATGATGGTTAAGTGTAGATGAGCAGACTTTTTTTAAAAAAAGGGAAAGATGCAGGCAGGAATGAAGGTGAGTAGGCAGAAAGATAGGAATAGAGAGGAGGAAAAAGCTGTTTTATTTATTTTTATTTAGTTGCTCATCTTTATTCCCTCCAGCTCTGATACATAAAGCTGTGTCCTTGGGATATAGGTGGACTATGCTTAGCCAGCGGCGGTGGATGCAACTGCTGCTCCACCAGGGCACTCCAAGATGAGTATTTAAAGAATACTCAAACATGGTACACCTGAACAAGAAGGGACCTTATTCAAAAACTACTCTATAAGGGAAAATAGTTTCTCTATTCTAACTACTCTGAACTCCAAAATCTTGAGTGAAATTTTCTACTGTGTCATCTCAGTTCAGATACTGTCTTTAATATTATTTGAAATTTTTTATATAGTAATTTAAATGATAACAAAAAAAGATTAGTTGAGATTAGCTATGTAAAAACTACACTATATATATTTCTACATGTATGTGATCATGTGTGTTTGTATACGTAAATACACACACAATAATTTCCATATGATTTTATATATGAGTCCAAAAGAATTGAAAAATCTCTGAAAAACAAGCTCACAGTCTTGGCATCAAATGTAAGAGAAATGATTATATTTATGTGAACTCATCATCTTAAACTATATAATAACTGAAAATAGCATGATTTCTCCATATATTATATGTGGAGGCATTTGACTATTTTAGATTTCATGCAGTCTAGTCAGACAAACGACAAATGTCATGTAAACAGTTCATGATCTTTAATTCTGTTCGCAATAAATTCATAAGAACTGCCTTCAAAAACTTTGATTGGAAAATATTCAAATTAGTAAGAGAAATAAGGCAAAAATCTGAATTATATTGCTGAAATTTAAAATCTGTACTAGTAACATTCAGAAAAAATGGTGAAATATTTAAATGGTGAAAAAATTATTTTTAAAGATTTTTTTGATTAAATACATCAAAAAGAATTTTCACATCGGACATCAGAATAGTATCCAAATATACTCTGGCTCCCATTACGAGGTGGATAGGATTATCACTTTCAAATAGACTCTCTTAATCCTGAAACAACATAAAAAGTACTATAATATAACTAACACTAAATCCAAAGAAACAGTATTGGTGGCCTCTACAGGAAAATTAGAGCTGCTCTTTATCCTTTTAGTGGAATTCCTTTTTGATTCAGCATTCTAACTGCATGCTGATATAATTCACTGGGGTGGGGGAAAACAAATTTGATTTTCAAGCATCAATAGGTACTATCAAAAGCTTATCTATATGCTATGAGGACTCTGCAAATGAATCATCTTCCCCTCAGAATATCCCCAGAGGGAATTTTGGTATCTACAAGTGACCTGCAGTCATCATTCTGGATATGAGTGAATAAATTATTAGAATTTGTAAATTGCTGCCCATTACAAATATCTATCTACAATCCCTACCTTAGGCTGTACTTTAATGACATTACCTACCCATCGGCATCACTAAACCAGTCCATTTTCCCAGACTGTGGATGGTGAAGGAATATTTTCATCCAAAATACTCTCATATTAAATTATGCTGGGGGAAAAAGAAGCATCCACATTATTGAGAGAATGCAAAACACTGATTAGTTCATCTTCAAAATGTTTAACAAGATCTCAGCAGGAGATTAAGGGAAGTCTAGAGAGAACAATCAGGCTCTTGCTAAATAGGAAAATTCACCTAGCCTCACAAAATTGCCATTAATGTAGAAAGTTACAACAGCAGTAATTATGGCACATGCTGTACCATCGTGTATGGGAATAAAACGCAAAATGAAAATATATCTGTATCAGCGGGTTTTGTAAGAAGTGCGGTCATTCTAGAAAGGGGTTCAACTATATGTGTTAATGTTTGCCATAACACTTTCATATGATGTGTTGGCAGAACTACCCTTCCAGATGGTCATAGTCATTTCCATTTTCACTACATGCAATTATTTCTCCTTCACTGTAGGCAGTAGACTAGAACAGTGGACTATCTTTAGCCTCAGAGTCAGAATCAAAACTGAACTTTGCACTTTGTTTTGTAAATCATTTTATCTCTTTCACTTTCAGTTTCCTTCTCTATGAAATGAGGATAACAATGCCTACCTCCAGGAGATTTTCTAAGAATTTAATAATACAAATTAGGCAAAGCGCCTGGCACTGCAAAGGTTCTCAATAAATGTGAGACACTTTCCTTACCTGGTATAGTGAGAGCTTCCTAGAGGTAGTAAAGTAACATTTGAGACACAAACTTTCGAAATTTTATGCAATTCAATTTGGCTTTCAAAACTTAATGTTGAAGGTGGTATTTTTCAAACTGATGCATTATTCAAATGTTAAAAGGAAAAGAAAAGAAAAACATAGCTGCCTTTAAACAGCATACATTCCACTTCAGGCTATGTGTTCATGACAATGAAACAGGAACATTATGCAGTAATGAGGTAGTTCTAAAATTAATGTTTGGGGCTTGTGAGAACTGGGAGAAAACAATGCCATAGCACCAGAAGCTACTGAGGCACTGCCTGATGATTAGAATGCCAATTCATGCAAAATTAAAAAAGGACAGGCATTACACCAGCCCCAGCTATACTGCAATAAAAATATACATTGTGATGGTCACCTTGAGTCTATCGGTAACAATGAAAGTCCTGCTAGCATCAGAATTTGTTTTGATAGAATCAAATTATCCACAAAAATTCCTTTCTTTTTCAACAACCGGATATTAAAAAAATGGTCAGTTTTAGCTGACTTTAAAGCAGATTAATGTTTCTCTTACTATAATTTCAAGTGGTTATACAAAATATCACAGGTCCAAAGCCCCATACCAGTTAAAAAAAATCATGCTGCTAAAAGATATTTTTATCATCTCTAACAACTTTTTTATTAAAATATTTGTGAAACATAGCCAGATTTAAAAAAAATTAACTCAAATACATGTATACAGGTGAACGATGTGTAAAATTATGTTACTATATTAATTTGATACAGTTCGGAGCACAGCAGAAAAGATTGCACTTGAAAGTTGAACTAACAATGCATTTCTTAAAGTAGAACCAATAAAAGGTTTTAGCCAAATATAAAAAAAGAGCCTACATGCTGAAAGTTATCAACAATGGCTTACATGTATTTATGTAATATTTAAGCTATTCCTGTTCGTCACCTAATTTCAGTGATTCTAAAAAGAGCAGAATTTCTATAGGGTAACTGGCTTCCATGTCGCTGATAAACACACACACACACAAGAATCCTCAGAGTAAATTACTGATAGGCAAAAAATACAGGAAACTACAAGAGTGTGATATCACTTATACCAGTTGTGAACAGAAAAGACAGTGGGAGGTGAACTTGAAGAAATGTGTGAAACAAAACAAAGGATTACAAATTAGGGTCTGAAAGTACAACTGATGTGCTAGAATAATGCTAAATACTGTTCAATAAGGTTAGGCAAGGGAAGGCCAGTTATAGGATGATTTAAGCCTTCCCACTCCGTTGAGACTGTTGTCTTCTGAATTAATTTTATTCCATACAGATATTCAAAGGAGAAGAAAAATAGAACACAGGCTACTTATTATTGGGAGAACAATTTCTCTGAAATAGTAGCTCATAACTTATTCATGTATACCTATAGCTACCTTATAGCTGCAGTAATGAACACAGTCTTCTCAGCACAGAGTTAAACACATGTAGGTAGACAAAGGGCATCATTCCCTGACTGATAATGCTAATTTACAGATTGGTGACTAAGAAACTGACATTGTAGGAAAGCGGTAGATTCTGTTTTGTACTTTTTCTCCATACAGGAAACCTTCATCAGCAAAAAAAAACCATAATCAGCAAAATACCTGTTGTGACTAGAACAGTAAATCTGTTTAAATAGAAACTCACATATAGTTTGAAGACTCTAAGAATCTTTCACTTAAACTTAAGACCTATTATCTATGAGGAATGTATTACTTTCCATTTTTTTAAATTATTCCCATTGAAACTTCCTTAGGACATTGATAACAAAAAGAAAATTTTTTAACATAAACCAAAATCTTGCTCTTCAATAGGTTTATACAATTCCTCAATAACTCTTCTCAGGGACACAAAGAGTTAGAAAGAGTGACAAAACAAATAGAAGATGAAACAGAATTCTTGCCAATAAGCTATCCAGCTCAGCTTCTCAATTCTTGTTAAAATAGAGTCTAGATACAGGCCTTTCTGTTTTTTTGTTTTTGTTTTTTACTCTTAGCCTTCCCACTTTGAAACTTCTAAAGCAATTCCTCTTTCTTTGAACTTTCCTTTGCTTTCCCATCTCCATAATTCTTTCTTCTCTATCCTCCCTTTGGCAATTTATCATCTTCCTCCAGATTTCTCAAATTAGCCTTTAGAACCTATTTCTGTGATCCTCCACAATTAGGTAGACTGAAAGATCACCCCCACACCACAACAGCTTCTTCCTCCCCTCCTCTCAACCCATTCCTGACAAGAATGAAATCTAAATCACAGCATTCTTCCTTAACACATTTTCAATTTCCCTTCACAGAGGACTCCGATAGCTCCCTTTTTTTCCCACAGCAAATCCAAACTCCTAATTATATAAATCATTTATCACCAATCTCTATTAATATTCATATGAACATCTATAATTTTGACTAAATTTAGACACATATATGTGTATGTTTATATGTACTCATGTTTGGTTTACATGATTTTTTCCTCTCTCTGGGGTGAAAGGCTTCTCTTCAGTTAACCATTCCTCTTCAAATATCTCTTGAAGAGATATTTGCTCATTCTGTTTTCTCCCCTAGGAAATGTCCAAGTCTTTTCCTTTTACAATTCATCCCTTTACCCAACCCAAATGCCATCCCCTAAGGAAGTCATCCCTGAGCACCCATTTGCAAACAACTTTTTATTGCTGCTAAGCCTCATGATACATACATCTCAACTGCTCTTAATTCTTAAAGCAAAACATTCTGCTGTGTAGGTTATCTGCTCCATAGAACACAAGCTCCTTGCAGGTAGAATTCATGGTTAAGTCATTATTCTACACCCCAAGAATATTATCTTTTCCATAGCAAGTGTTTAGTATAAAATAAGGGCTAATCAGAAGCAGATTCAATATAATAAAAGTACTCAACCTTCTGAAATTTAACTAATAAAGGGATCAAAAAAAACACTAACCCATGATATCTATATTTGAGTTTCTCAGCAGCAGACACTAGATAAGTATTTGAATACATGCAATTTATCTGAGAAGTAATCCCAGGAAATAGTAGGGGAGAGAGAAAGAAATTCATAAAATAGAGGATAGCCAACAGTTAATTTTCAAAAGATATTGAAAACTAGGATTTAATCCTGTTAGCAGCTCAGAACCAGGTGCCTCAGAGATGCCCCTCTGGGGCTTTAGACCTGGGTTATGTAGAAATAAAAAGCAAATGGAAACAAGGCACAGTCTATAACATCTCAAGGAACTGGGTTCATGACCCCAGACCCAGGAGAAGCAACCAAGATGAACAACTAAATGACAATAAATAAATTATTTTTCCTCCTCCTCAAAAAAAAATTTTACATATATATGGAGACCAGCCTTGAAAATTCCCTGAACAGACAAAACCAGTTTAGTCATCCAAACAAAACTTAATTTAGCTTACTTTGCAAAACTAACTTGACTGAGGTAATTCTTATTCATGCCTGTAGGCAAAACTTAAACTGTCTCCCAAGGCTGGTATGAAGTAACTGCTGAGCAATTCCCAATCATTTCAGAAAATTCTAGTATTAGAACAAGCCCTTCTGAAGACTAGTCACTGCTCTCTCATTAGATAAACTTCTTTTTAACAATACACTCTCCAAGCCTTTGATGTGAGTGCTCCTGGTTTGCAAACTGTCCTTCCAGTGTGTGCACAATAAAACTTCAACGCATACTATTTCAATGATCTAATTGCTTCACTTCAGCTATTTTTAAACTTTAGACTGTTGTTTACTCACCAAATCCTGTTGCCATCATTAAGGGATGGTGGGAGAAGACATTCACAGACTTTTCTCTAGGCCGCCCTTCAGGAAGCTAAAGCTTCTCCAGCCAGACAGAACCTTCAGGCTAAGGATGCAGGTACTGGTTATTGGAAGAAAGGATGGATGCTGGGAAATAGGAAGTGATGAGAGGATATAGATACCAACGGCATGTAATACGCTCAATTGAAAAAGTATGGGGCAAGGAAACCATAAGTGGACATACAGTTTGAACAGATTCTTGAAAGATAGAAAGCAGATGAAAAACTATGGACTGAGAAATCTGAGAAGAAACACAGCCCAGAATACACAGATACCCAGAAAGAAAGGCTGAAGCTCAGGAAGGAGATGGGGAAGCGGTACTGAATCTACTTTACAGGATCCCAATAACAGAATTGAGACTTAGAAGTTGAAAGTGAAGTGACAATAGAGGGATTAACAGCAGGTCTGTTTTGCAAGGGTTGGCAGACTACAGTCTATCATCCTTTTTTGTATAGTCAGTGAGATAAAAGTGACTTTGACATTTTTAAAGTGCTATTTAAAAAAATAAAAAAGATTACATGACCACATAGCCCAAATATTACTATTGGGCCTTAACAGAAAACATTTACTATAAGACAGTCAGCAGACTTCCAAGCCCCTCCCTCTTTCCCAGGAAGTAGGACTGCCTGAAGCCTTGCAGGTAAACTTGTACAAAAAACCTGAGCTATCTTCTCTGATTATAACAAGAAAAAGTAAGGCAACCGGTGAAGTGTTAGTGTGCTGCTTAAAGCCTTCCTCATCCTGGTAATTAGAGATTCCTAAATTTGATGCCTGGTGCCCCAGTCATGAATCTAAAACAGAAGACACTCTTCAGGAAAACTCATGTACCCAGAGCCCCCAGTCAGTTTCATTCTTCCAGATACACAGCCCATCAAAATCACCAGACATTCAGGAAGAGTCTGCAACATGAAGAAGATGTAAACTAAGAGCAGGACAAATGACCACACAAGAAACAATGATAACCCAGAGGATGTAAAATAACTTTATAAATCCCCAGCCCACCATTTTAGAGACATACCAGAAAATATTGAATCTGTAAACAGAAAGAAGATATTATGAAGGAAAAAAAAACAAACAAACCACAGCAGTAGACAAGAAAGTAGTCTTAGATAAAAGATATAATTGAAGAGAAGGAAAATATGCCAGGACATAGAATAGTAGGACAAAGACTGAAAATATGGAAAAAAGAAACAGAGGTTAAGTCCAGAATGTTGAATATCCACTGATAAATTTTGGATAAACAAAGGGGAAACACAAAGGGGAAATGATTACCAAAGAAATAATACAAGAGAATATCTTACAGCTAAAATACATAAATATGAATGTATACATTATTCTACTGAAACAAAGGGAGAAAGATCTTGAAAGGCTCCACAGACTGAGGTGCAAATTCACTATCTGAAAATGCAAGGTAAACAAAAAAATTAATAAAACAAAAAAAGTGACAGTGATTATACATGAAAGGAATTATTCCACTCAAATAAGCCCTACTGTCACAAAATGATGCACTTTCTTTTTAACAAACAAATAGAAGTTGGTCTAATATCATGCAAATTAGCACAAGAATGAAATGAAATGTTTCATTTAAGTTTAATTCAAGTAGTGAAGCCAGAAAAAAGTTTTCTTCTTCCTGTGAGAGTTCGCTGCTTTGAAAAATATTCACAGTCTTTTCACCATACTGAGGTTCAGATAATGTGCTTACATCTCCTACCTGGGCATAATATTTATGGTAAAAATAATTATGCACCCCGTGCACTGTACATACAGTGCATCAGCAAATATGGCAATTCTAGAGACTGTCAGCAAGCCTCAACTCATTTCAGTTTCAGCTGAATAAGCTTCATGAAGAAGCATTTGGGAAAAGATAAGTGAAGAAAGCAGAATACATCAAATTCAACACCTTGAATTGCACCTAGGAGTAAACTGTAGAACTAGAGGACAATGTTCTCCCTATTGCTTATTCTTTTATAAATCAGCCCTTATTTATTTTCTGAGTTGCATTTTCAACAGTTGTTCCAAGTAGACTGTATTGCAGAGATCTAATCTTAAAGCAGCCTGTACAGAAAATAAGCATTGTTATTGTTTAGTAAATGATTTAAATAGGGCTATTTGGCTTTGGTCTACCTGACTTTCAACCAGCATACCTCAACAGTAAGTTGTCACTAAACTTGACATCATTTTCTTCCTCAGTGCCACTTGAAATTTACATAAATAACAAATCTTAATGGAATACTGAAGATAATAAATATGTCTTATGCTTACTGATAAAGCCAAGTGATTAATAATATAAAAGCAGAAACAGATCTAGCTTTTCGGCAAAACTGAGAAATAAGTAACTTTCAGTGACCTTCCTCCATTGGAGCGTCACTCCCACAAACACCCCATCATCCTACACCTGTATCTTCAAATTCAGCCCAGCGTAATGTGTTTGTAAGGTATTTATAACTTGCAAAACATATCTATCCTAAATATGTCTCTTTCCTCAACTAGGTTCAGCCATTGGCAGAAACATTCAACCCATACTGTGGTAAGCCCGTATTTAAGTATTGAGGCAAATTATTTAAACAAAAATATAGGAAAAAGGCAGTGTATAGTTTGAACATTTATATGAAGCATGATTGAGAATAGGAGTCAAACACAAAAGAACAAGCTGGGTCTCTAAGTGAATGGCAGCAATATATGGTCCCTCTGGCCAATAAGCAAGGACAAAGAAAATGAGGAGTCTTCAGGAGGGAGACTGAGGAGCACAGTCCACGGAAGATTGGTGTTAACACTCCTGTTTTCTCAAGAAAACATACAGCGCATGAAAAAGCTTGTTGACGTTTAGACAAATAGAAAACTTAAAATTAATTATCTTTTCCTAAAACTTAAATTCTATGCCCTCCATATTTTTAACAATCAAGCTTCTTAACTACAAGTCAAACATTGCTTCAATGCAGCATAAGATTAAATTACGTAAATGAATTTTGTTTCACTAAATGCTTTCAGTCACATGTGTTATTATTTGTAAGTACAAAATATGAGTTCAAAACTTAGTATTTTAGTTTACTCATGGAGTAATACAGTATACAATATAGAAAGGAAAAAAATTAGCTTCTTAAATGATTGTACTTATTCTGATGGGACCAACTGCCAAGTGACAAATAAATTATATTATTATTAACTACACACTATATTTGTATTGATATGGTGAATGCGTTGCTGAATTATTAATGGTATGTCAGTCATTCATTCACAAATATATATTTCCAAGGATGTCATGCCAAAACACATAATATTTTCTATGAGTGAGAGACTTAACTCAGATAATAATTAGTTCTTTGAAAGTTAAATTTATTTTACAACTCTACAAAAGTTTGAATGAATTATATAGAATAGTCCACATTTATGCTGTCCCACAAGGTTTGCTAGACCCCTGTGGTTTAGGTGGCTGAGAGAACCCAGGTGTAGACCATGTAAAGTCTATGAACCTGGATTTGAGACCAGGGATCAAGGGTTTAAAAACAAAAAAGCCATTCTATTTGATATGGAGAGTGAATATTTAAATTATAATAATTTGTTTTGCAGAGTTATATAAAGCACAATGCAACATAAATTTTCTGGGTAAGGTGTATGTGTCAAGATCAGTTGACAAAAGGATATCTAAACATCTGTTCTGTGGTTAAATTAAAAAATTATAAGCATATTGAGCAAGGATATCAAATCCTAAACGATACCAAAAAAAGTTATGAGCTTCTAGGAAGCCAGAATATTGAGTCAACTACAAGTCAGGAAGGATTCAGGAAACACAAGCGCTTCTCTGAGGTTACTGGAGAGTTTGAGACTCAAGAGACATAAACACCAATAATACTAAAAATGTAGTGATCAAGATAGGAACTCTTGCCATACCTATTTAGAGTTACGTGGGGTAGAAAATTCTTTCCTACACCAGCTAGAAAGGTGTGGAGAGGTATCTGTCTACGATAAAAGTGAGGAAGGAGGAGGATAAACTGACACAGAGCACAAACTACTTAAGATGATTTAAATGGTCCTATATATATATATATATATAAAATATATATAAAAAAGTCATTTTATTCTAAGCTTCTATATGCTCTAAGTGTGACAGGATTTTCCATGTCTTAATGCTAAATAACTCAACATGACCATATTCATTTCTAAATTTCTTAGATGAAACCTAAATCCCTCAGTGTTTAAAAGCAGGAGCTGTGGTGTCAGACAGCCTGGGTTAGAATCCTGCGCCTGTTACTTCCTAAGTGAGTAAGATAGGTTTATTTCCCTTCCTGCAACATGGGCTTCTCTGTTATACCCGATGTGAAAGTGTGAAGTTGCTTCTGCTTCAGAGCCTTTACATGTTTTCCTTTTTCTGGGTCTTTCTTCTTCTAGATGTCCAGATGTCTTTAGCACCTGTTTCAGGCCTTTGTTTGAATGTTAGTCTCAAAGAGGCCTTCCCTGAACTTTTTAAAGAACCCCCAAATCACTGACACATCCCTTTTTCTCTTTACTTTTTCCTTTTATTTTTCAAATGTCTTCTTTTTTAGTTCAGGCCCCCGATACCCCCTCCCACCTCAGAACCTAGATCTCAAATTCAAGCCCTTGGATTTTACATAGCCTGTATCTTAGCTGGCCTTAGCTACCTGAACCACAAAGGTACATCAATTCCTTTATTTTTCACCATTGCACTCACTGGTATATAACACAGTGTTGTACTTAATTCATTTTGATTGCTGCATTCTCTCCCACTAGAATATAAATTCCCTGAGACAAGAAACTCCTTTTCTGTTTATTATCCAGTGTCTAGCCCCTAAAGTAATACCAAGCACAGAATAGATACACAATAAATATTTATTAAACAATAAAGCTAATAAATACAAGATTTTTAAATGTATCTGATACATATTAAACATAAAGTAAATATGAGATAGTTTACTCAAGATAGTCATTTATCTAAATCATATCAGGAGTTTTTAGTCTTCTCAGTATATACTTTGATCCTAGATTATGTTAACTTCAAAATAGATTATTTTTAATGTTTTGCTGTAGTTTTGTCTTCAGTCTACAATTAATCTAACATTAAAAACTCATGATCATAGTTTCAAAGACATTCCCTATGAAAATGATCTGTTAATAATGATGTTTAATAGCCTTTAAATACATATTTTATACTATTTAAACAGTCTCTAAATACATTTTCCCTAAGTACCTTTCAAGTAAGAAAATAAGAAACATTTCCTAGTGATATATACTTTGCATTCATATTTCTCTATTGTTCATGTTCTATAATCTCTTAAAAGTTATGAGCTAAACAAAACTAAGTTAGTTGAAAGAACTTTACTAAAACTCTGTAATAAATTAGTAAGATAGCAAAGAAAAATCTAACATCCCATTATCTCCCTCTATCCTTCTCTTTACTTCCTTTCAAATTCCATGTATAAATCAAAAATATGATCAATATATATTATATATGTCTATATACTCTGCAATCTAAAATAACAAGGGTTCTCTTAATTAGTGCCTCTGTATATTTATATCATAAAGACAGAAAATGTTCATAGTAATTATTCTATTTGAAAGCCTTGACTGCTTTGCATAGTTTTAGTGTTGCAGGCATTTTATTGTATTGCAATTTTTATAAAATCACTTATTAGTTTATGATGTATATATAATAATCACCAATTACCAAAATATTTTATGTACCTAATGTCTCGCTCTCCCATCTAACCAATAAAGTTGGCATATTGTACCATATATGTTCTTATACAGCATCTTAAGTTCCAAAAAATCATCTATGTTTTGAAAGTGGAGTGTTTAAAATATAAAAATATTACTATACAAAATCTATCCTATGTGCTAAAATGGTATATATTCATATTTATAATACAATCAATAATAGTAATTATGATCAAAAGCCAGGACTCAATAGACTTTCAATGTCCACATAAACCAAAGAATGAACTCCCACAGTTTAAATTCCTGAAGACAAATGTTTCAGTCAAGAAATGAAATAGGTTCTGAATTGTGACCATTCTTTACCAGGAAAAAAAGACTGGTTGTAATGATAAGGGGTCAGTATAGATTCAAATCTATAGGGCAGTATGCAGATGTATGAGTGGGAATGTTTACTGGTTGGCAAAACCTAGAATCCCTCCCCCAGGCAACCTGTGTCTAGAGACACGTACCCTAGTTATTTCCGCAAGAGAACTCAAGACAACTCTCATGAGAACTCCACCTGTCACAAAAGCTGCAGCCCTTGGGTAGACCCAAAGAGGAGGTTCTTCTCCCAGTATATTAAGAGATTCCATTTTAACAGCATGGTCTCTTGCTCCTGTAACCCAGGAGCTGCATGCATCATTTTTGTTTAGTTGTTTTCCAATAAACTTGCCACATGGTGCTGGAATTGTAAGGGAAAAAGGCCTGCCTGCCACCTCCCAGCAATCATGAAGACAGCCATAAAGATTGCCAGAGCTAGCAGAGCCATAAAACATGCTGTGGTCTGAGCTTGCTGGAATCTGCAGGCAATGGATAAGTCACCAAATGATAAAGAACTTTCCTAATTACTTGCAAATGGAATCTTGTGTTTATCTTGCAAATGGAGTCTTATGTGTGTATATAGGCCATGTGAAGAATTTACAATTACATTACTTAGGTTTTAACTTGTAAATGCCCCCCCCCACCACTCTAATTTACACCTCTCTAACCTATATAAGTGTACCCTCACCTGCAATACATGCTCAGACTTTGGAGAATACTCCCTGAGCCAGTCAACTTAATAAATTTGCCAAAGCTTCAAAAGAGTGCTCGCTTGGTTGGTCAGAGGGGAGCAGCAACAGAATAAGGTGTTTTTTTTTCAAATTCTTTCCAGGATAAACTCCACATTCATTTAGTCTCAATCACATCAGTAATCGGGAAAGTGCTACATTTGGATAAGTATTTCAAAGGCAATTCAGAATGAAGGGCAATGTCTTAAATAATCAGCTAGATTTGTTCTGAATATATAAATTTAAGGCAGAGGCTATATAGTAAAAATAAATTCTAGGCCCTTAAGCAAAACCATTTAAGAGAATTGCCTTCCCTCACTTTCCTACACTAATATATTACTCATCATCATGAATTCTAAAGGGATACCTTATTTAGTGAACTCAATTCATTTAAGAGAGTCTTTCCTACTAATTATACATCTTGTCAGGAGATATGGTAAGACCCAGGAAAGCTTTTGAAATGACAGAAGATGAAAATATCTTTCTTGACAGATAAGGTTTAGAGAAGGCGAAATACATAAGAGAACAAATCTAAAATGCTTCTATAGACTTTAACAGAGAAAATTTTGAGAAGCCAAAATTCAATTATTTATAATAAAAAAGTATATCTAAATCTGCTCACTAGGAGGGGAAAAAACAGTAATTCACGGAGGTATATCACAAAAGGTTAGCCTTTAATATCTCAAGTCAAACTATAATGTATTTTTAATATTTCACCTTCTTAGGAGTGAATGTAGTATTTTGTATGTGTTTTTGTTTTGTTGTTGTTTATTGAAGGAAAGGTGCAGGTAGGAATGAAGCTAAGCAGGCATTCAGACTGGAAGGAATAGAGAGGAGAAAGAAGCATTTTGTTTATTTTTATTTAGTTGTACATCTTGGTTGTTCTTCCCAGACAGCTATATAAACTTGGGTCCTTGGGATTTATGTGGATTCGCTTTAGCTGGGGGCAGTTGACCAAACCACTATTCCACCAGGGTGTCCCTATATGTGTATTTTTATGGGTTAAAAAGTGGAAACAATATAGTGAGTATATCTCTATGTTGTAATCACTTTATAGAAGCATCTTTTGACAAAACATTAAAAGCAGAGTGTCTCTCATTCAGGTACTTCCTAAAATAAAAAACAACTGCTTACAGTATAGAGTGAAAAGATTATATTTCTTGGGTCAAAAGATGCAAATCGAAATCCTAGGAAAAACACCAGTATTATAACATGCAAAAATAAAAGACTGAAATCCTAAATTAAGTTCTAAAGAATGTGTATGGATAGTTGCATAATCTATGAGAAGAGGCAACAAGAAGAAGAACTCAGCGGCATTCTAAACAATGAATTGCCACTCTCTAAAATAGAGAGGGTAAGCTTCTCATATGTCTAGTTCCAAAACTTATGGTTTGAGAGTCATTTGCAAATATTTGTGTTTTCTTATGTTAGCCCAACCATAGTCTTTTATTCCTGGAGAGGAAATAAACTAACCACTAGATAACCAGGTTTATTAACAAAAGCACCATGACAATCCACTGGTAGTTCTGCTAAAGGATTTATCAGACTTAAAGAGAATGAGTTAGTATCAGTACACTTATAATATTGCACAGAAAAAAAATTTTTTTTCCCATCAAAATCTCAAGATAGGATTAGTGCCTGTGGAAAAGAAAGAAGCTTTTCAGATACCTACTTATCTTTACACCTAGCTATACATCCATGTCAAAAAGTTGGAAATATCCTAAGACAATAAAAGCTTTAAAAAGCAAATGGTATTTTTCAGTTTTGTCCATTTACAATTCAGACAGGCCAGACCCTGAAGGCAGATGAAAATGGCTAACTTTAACATACAACGATTCCAATTATTTAATTCTTTCATTACCTAAAGAGAGTCAGGGATCATTAGCATTAGCAGACAAAGGCTTAAAGAAGAAACTGAAGAAGGAACTAGCACTTATATTACAATATATGATTAAGCTTTTTCAAAAACCAAAGCTCATTGTCTAAAAATTGATGATAGTCTGTTAAAATTATTCCACATTGTATCTTGGTTTTAAAGAAATGATAAAGTCAGCTAAATGAACTGATGTATATTCAAAAGTCTTGAGTCATCTGGTCCACTGGCATAAAATAATAAAAATTCCAGCTAAACACACTATTAGGAGCAACAATCTGAAAGTTGCATTGTGTCACAGTGAATAATGTAATTTTAGAATTTTAATTAAAATATATCTACTAAAATTACTCATAAAATTACGTATATGGAGTACAGTGGTGGGAGAAAAATGAACAGTATTCCAAAAGTAATATTTGACCCCAGTTATAAGCAAAATCATATTAAAAATTGACTATTCTTGTTCAAAACCTATTTAAAAAGTCACAGACTCCCCAAAAGGGTAGCTTTTTTTTTAAGTTTGACAGTATCATGGATATGATCTAGTTTAGTCTCATTTACATGAAGTGTTCCTATGTAGCAGTTTATAATTCAGAAAGCAGAACCCTCTCCCATCTTTTTCATTTCCTTACAATTAAACTATCAAACAAAACAGGACATTTCATTATCCATTATTGCATGAACTGGACTCCAGCACGATTGAAAAACAGCTTCATTTTTCTCCATCACTGCATCCAAACATTCTGTCAGGTCTCCCCTCTTCCCTTGACAGCATCTTTTAGATTTCTTCTCATAATAACACTCACCATCAGGTATTAAAAAGTACAGTACTGTTTAAATCAAAGCATCAATCTCATATTCCATCTGCAGTTTCTCCCCTCCCTCCAACTCAGGAATGACTCTGGTTAAGTAAGAAAAGAAGCAGTAAGAGGATATGTAGGAAGTTTCTGCTCTGTTCATCCTCTTTCCTTTCTTGTTCTCATACCACCCTCTTCCTGGCCCTTTTTATTTCTGGATCCTGTGAGAAGCTAAGAATAAAAAATGAGAGCCTAATCGTAAATCCCAATTTACTCTTAAATGTGTTCTGTCCTGGCAGGCTCCAAATATTTAACCTCACCAAATACATCCATAGATTCTGGGGCGATGCTCAGCAACATCCTATGGCTTATATGTTTCCTGCAATGGACAATGAACTCTTCAACTGATTTGTTATGATCACCACCACCTCCCTCTCTCAGTTTTGGTCCAGTAAGCAGCCTTCTTAGGGTCTACTTGACTCAGGAGTGACAATGGACGTGCACCTTGACAAACTGCTGACTTCTTCCTTCTTGCCCTGTAGTCACAGCAGCACTGCTTAGCTTCCTATCCTTAGTCTTTCCCAGAGTTGAAGCAGAGATCCATTATCAGACTTAAATGCATATTAGGGGTAGGGTGGCATACATCAGTTTCTCTCTAAAAAAAAGTTCACTCCACTCAGCGAAAGCCTTGCAGAAAGCAAACTCCTTTTTGCAATTTTCAGCATCTGGCCAGGGGCAGAGATGCCAATGCACCATTTTGTAGAAAACTTTTATAAACATTACTCTTGGATCCCCCAACACTTGGGGACTTGAGGATGAGACAAGTATCTCCCTTCCCTCCCAGTAAAAGAGGAAAAAGAAAAGACACATTGCTCTCTACTTTTATGAATTCCTTTCAAAGATCTTAAATGAATTTCTCTTCTCCAAAATAGATCATAGGCAGATGACAAGGTCGGTGATCTGACCAACTTTCAGTAATTCCTGTGAGATCGTGTCTTGCACCTCTCTTTGAAGTGTGAAGATAATTGTAACCTAACATTCGAGGTCTTAAATTTTAAGACAAACTATCTCCCATTCCATATGTTCTTATAGATTTAAATGACTTTTCAATACTACTCCTTTAATGAGAATTTGTCTTTCTAAATAGCCATCCAACCACTACAAAATGAGAATTCCAAAATAAGGGCTGAAGGTGTTACCAAAATGCAATTATAATTCTCCTCTTATTGAGCTACTCCTGGCCTATAACCAAGTGAAAATGGCAAAAGGCAAAGGTAATTAAAGATTGTGACAGCAAAATCAGCACAACATTTTCCTAATTGAGTTCTTCCTGGTGTAAATGAATTCATCTGCTTCAGTAACCACACTAGAAACTAATCCAGGTACCGTATCTCACTACAATATAAAACATATCATAGTAAAACCAATAAATACATGCTGAATCAACAGTGAATTAGGACACTAATTAGAAAAACTAATTAGAAAAACTAGAGTCCTCATATTCGAAAGATGGATAATTCACTGACACTTTAAGATTTAGAAAAATAAAATTAATAAAATTTAAATAACAAATGCTATACTAGGTTGGGTTTTTTATAGTTTCTAAATGAATTTAATGATCAGAAAGGTAATTAATCCTGCCAATGTCACATAACTTAGCTTCCTTATTTCAATTTTACACACAAACATTCAATTAAGTTGTAGTAGAGAAAAGCTGAAATCTCGAGTCAGAAAACCTTAATTCACATGTGTGGCTCTAGGAATTTCTGGCTATGTGATTTTGGGCAAATCACATAATCTCATTCAGCTTTGGTTTCCTAATTTGTAAAATAGATATGATGATAATATTCCAAGGTTGTTATGCATTATAAAGGAACTATAAATCACTTTGCAAATATTAGCTTTCTCTCTCATTAAAAAAAACATTTTCCCCTGATATATCACATAAATAGAATTTACCTGAATGATAAGGAGCATAGTTCGTGAAGTCACCATTCAATGTCAACATATATTTGCTGAACAAATAATGAAATACCTTTTTAGCCTCATTCTATGTCATAACCCCTAGTCAAATTATGTCTCCTTTCTAAACCTCAATTTCCATGCCTATAAAATATACAAATAGGAATACCTACCTTCAGTGATTTTCAATTACACCACACATTTGAAACCCTGTAATTTCTGATTCAATAGTTCTGACAGTGCAAGGCTTAAACAAATACACTTAACGTGTTGTTAGGTAGGAATTTGAGCTGGGGTGTAGGGGACAAAAAGCTAAGCCAGGGAACAATAAAAGGGTACCAATTTGGTTTAAATTGCAGTTAAAATTAACCAGAAAACTCAGAATGGAATGCTGATACTTAAAGTTACAAATTGTAAAACCAGAGAGCAACAAAAAGACACCAGTTCAGTTTAAAGTACAACTGACTAGAGCCAAGATAGCTACCTATTCACTCCAAGTGTACATGCCAAGGCTCCCAGAATGGGTTGTTGGAACGAACAAAGGAAATACATCATAAAGGTGTCAATCTGAAGTCCTCCAATAAATTTAAAAGAAACAACTGACAAGCCAATCAAAAACCTTACCCCCGCCCCAGAAAACCTCTGGGCAGAAATAAGGGTAAAGAGTCACCTCCGAGAATCTTTAAAAACTCAGGTCCCTAACCTCTGGAGCCAGCTTTCTTCGGAATGCCCCATCCCCACAATCTGGGGATGCAATTTTTTCTCTTTCTTCCTGTAGGAAGTAACACTCATTTATTCAAATACTTTGTTCCGGTTCTATGCTCTGCCTCTCCTTTCTTCTCATACATCATGCTCTGGAGCAAATTTTTTTCTCCAGAGGCACAAGAACCCACCAGAACTGAAGAAACTAAGGGGGTTAGAGTTTGACATGTATGTGGAAGTTAACCCATAGGTGAGAACCACTAAGTTTCCACGTAGGGCTGCTATGGGAATTAGATGAGACAATGTATGAAGGTGGACACATACTTAATTCATAAATCAATTTTCCTGCTTTCTAAAAATATTATTATATATACCTACAAAAATTTATATACACATTTAGGAAATATTCATGAATTATTAAAGTCATGGTTCCCGAACTTCATAATTCCATTGGGGTTTAAAGCGTTTGCCAAAACGGATAGCAGGGTCCTACTGCCAGGGTTTCTGATTCAGTCGATCTGAGGTAGAATCCAAGAATCTGCATTTCTAACAAGTTCCCAGGTGATTCTGGTGACATTGATCCAAGAATGACATTCTAGGAACAACTCCATTAGAGAAAGAGTAATCACATCTCAAACATTTTGTGTTTGTAAAATAAAAAAGAAGAGGAAAAAAATACGGTATCAAAATTTTAGTTTAGATGTGTGTGAGGTTGATTTTGTTTGATGGTTTGAAATATAGTCTCATGGTTACTGCTTTCTCATTGAAGCCTTAACCAATACCTTGCCCCCTAGGGTGAATGGAACTTTGCAATCCCATAGGACCTTATATTGACTTGAGATGAATCATTGCATTTAAAAGTCTTTATTCAAACTGACCAAGTATTACTTTCTTGAACTGAAAGCAAGATTCTTGACAATTTGGATTAAGTTATACTTATTTATGTACCCCCAAAGCCTGCAGATGCTCAAGAAAATAATGAATGTATGAAAACTCAATTTGGAGTAGAGTACATTTTGTGATTTTTTTTTACGCTTTATGGTAAGACCACAGGAAAGTGCAAAGATATGTAAATAACCACATCTCCCTTCATCTCTCTTTTACTAGAGCAGTGGCTCTCAACAAAGGAAAGGAGTATCCTCACAAACCACATTTGGCTACATCAGGAGACATTTTTGATTTTCTCAGCTAGAGAGAGTCCTACTAGCATTTAGTGAGTAGACCTTAGTGAGGATTCAGTGAGATTTAATGAGGATGCTGCAAACATCCTACAAAGCCAAGCGCATAACAGAAAATTATCAGCCCAAGGTATTAAAAGTGCCTAGGCTGAGAAACCTGGCATTAAAGGAAACCAACCGAACTAATTAAACAAAGGTCCTAAACTTTCCCAGTGCCCTGCTAAACAAAAGATTGACCTTAAAGAAAAGATAGCGATAGAGACAGTTTACAAGTATGTAGCCATTTGTTTTACAGAGAGCATTTGGAAATCCGCAGGCTGAAAGTCACACAGCTAGTTGGTAGCAGATTACAAATAAAATATAGTCTCTATTAGAGGCAAACACTCTTGAAGACTCTGATTAACTCACCATAGCTACTTGACCACCGCTGCTCATATTACTCATGTTCTGTGCCTAGCAGACAGGCTTGAGTATGTCATGAGAGGCTTTCTTTCAAATGTTTTGATACCAATTTGACTTATTTTTTTATTATTTTCTTTCATTCAGGTATGTGGCTCAGTTCTTTTTACACTGTCTGTTTTAAATATTAATTCTAAACTAGGTTAAATACATTTAGCAACATAGCCTGATTGAAAGATAATGAAATAGTGTCCCCAACAGTCAAGAGCAAGAGAAACAAACAGTTGTGACTGTTCCTTTTTCCTTTTTAGTAGAGAACTGAATATCACTCTAAAGACTCTGCTTCTGGAACAACTTCCAGCAAACCACATAGCCTCTTGGATTTATACTGCCTCTGGCTTTTCTGTTACTTTGTTGCTTAATTCTATATATTGACTATCAGGCCTAAGGCAGATAATTGGATTTCAGGTGAGTCAATATGGAAAAAGAAGGTAAATCAGATCAGATGTGGTACAAATAGGACACCCTGGTCAAGTGCCTCTAAAGGAGTGCAAGGCCGCACACTCCAGGATTCAAGTTCCAAGTCTGGGGGAACAACCAGTGTGAACAACTAAAGACAGACTAAAAAATAAACACGCTTCCTCCTCTCCTTCCTGCCTGCACCTTTCCTTGAAAAAACAAACAAACAAACAAATCTAAAATATCTCTAACATATAGTGATATCAGGAATGCTATATAAAGTTTATATAAAGTAGTTCCTAGGGAACTTGGTGGTGCCAAGATTCTCACTGCCCGGGATGCCACTGCCTCTGTAATGGCTGCAAAACATGTTGAATGCTATTTTGACTTTTCACTGTGTTTTGGCAAAGTGAAAATCCTCTTCAAACTTCTTTAGGTAAGCAAAAAGAGGTAGAAAGTAGATCTTCAAAAAAAGTAAAGTAACACGGGTATAGTAGCTATAGTCTTATAAGGAAGCTATTCTTTTTATTTTCTGATAAGGAAAGTGAAATCCAAAGTGGTAAAATAAATTGCCCAAGTTCATGTAGCTGGGATTTGAACAGCTACCTGTCTGACTTCAAAGTCCTTTTAAAAAAAAAAAAAAAAAAAAAAAGGATGGAGGCTCTAGGATGAGGTTTAAAATGTATTAAGAAAGACAAGTTGAGAATATGTGACCAGGCAGCTTTGAGAAATGGGATTATTCTTCCTAAAATGGGATATCTATTTCTTATACCCACTCCACAATGGTTTCTTTTTTAAAAAGTTAGTTTTATTCATTTATTTCCTCATCAAGTAACTGAGGAGCACTTCATGTGAGTAAGACCCTGTGCTAATAGCTGCAAAAGTGCACCTGTGAACGAGGCATCAGAGGTCCAGTCTCACAGGGAAGAAAGACAAATATATAGTTTGATGATTGCTATAACAAGAAAAACCCCCATTAGTTTAAAAAGTTGATTGAATTTAACCTCACAACTCATGTCTTAAGAATTAAATCACATAACACATGGCAAAATAAACCCCATGTAAGTATCGGCAAGAAGGGATGTCATACAAGTTCTAAGCTGAGACAGGACACTAATAAGCAAAGCTAAGGCATCTCTGTTAAAAATACTAAAACTGGAGGAATTGCACATTCAGAGCTTCTCTCCCTCCCTTCAAAACATGCAATAGGGTCTCAGAATTGTTCCATTCAAATTGTTTTGTCATAATATTGATGAGAATTAAATAATCCCTGTCACATGGAATGAAATGAAGTTATTCCACATCCGGATTCCACTATACCTTATTTAGTTTAGAGACACAGCTTCCAAGAACCTACTGCAGACATTAATGAGGACTTACTGTATTTTAATTCTAGACCAGAAACGAAGACCTGTTGCTCCGTCTGCCATGCTATCCACTGACAGGAGAGTCGACTGCAGAGCACGTGGTAAAAAGCAAACTGCCCTACAAGTCACAGCTGAATTTTAATCTAGGCTTACCCAAGTTTTAGCTGCATGACTTTGAAAAAGTAATTTTAATTTCTCTGAGCCTAAATTTACTCATCTTCAAAGTAAGTGAAGCCAAACTTTCTGTCAACGCTGACTTTTAGCATACTCTAGAGAACTAACTGTAATGACTTCTAACTGCATATCACACCCTGCTAATCAAAAATTGGTTGGAAGCTATCTAAGAACTTTAAACTTGTATATTTATGACTACTTTAAATTACATTATTTAAAAAATATACTGAACCCCAGTCACATGTATTTCAAAGACAAAATTTTTTAAAAGTATGAGAGGCACACACCCTGGTGGTGTAACAGTTGGCTAAATCACCTCCAAAGGATGCAGGTCACATGCCTCTGGGTTCAGGGGTAAAACAACCAGTGTGAACAACTGAAATGGAAATAAATTTTTTTAAAACTGCTTCTTCTCTTCTTTCTTCCTATCTACCTACTTACCTTCATTCCTGCCTGTACCTTTATTCTTTTGAGGAAAAAAAAAAAAGAAAGGCAAGAGAAACTGACAACATAAATGCATAAATAGAAATATTTCAATTTTTGAAAAATTGAAATGAAAAAATGAAGGAATAAAAACACGTTTAAATATAGACTGAGAGTCTCAAATGTCATTACATTGAAGACAGGTGTTAAAATATAGCATTTTTCTCACATTTTATCATAATACCTGACTGCCTATAAAATAGAAAAATTAAACTAGCAGGAAAATTCCATTTCAGTCTTAACAATATTTCTTTCATTGATCAACATTTTTAAAAAGTCCATGTCAAATGTAAAATGACATTCAAAATGACACTTAAATCAAGTGATACATACATTGATAATAAGCAACAAAGATTTTAAAGATTCTTCATCTTTAGAAATGGTTAAAACAGCATCTCTGAATTTTCCCTGCCTCCTGGACATTAATGAGCTGACAATTATAAAGCGTTTATTCCTTGGAAGAAAGCTAATAATGCAACAGAAACAGGAATAGGGAATACGGTACCTTTAAAAAATGATTTAAGTAAAAAAGAAAGATTATTAAACTCACAATGTTAAATATTACAACCTGAGGTGCACCTCTGTGACTCAGGTGGTTGGAATGGCTAAAGGTAGACAATGCAAAACCCAAGGACCCAGCTTCAAGGCCCGTGGAGAGATGGGCATGGTATTTAAATATATACATTATGTATGTATTTGTTTTAATAAATAAAACAACTTGAAAATTAAATTGATTTTTCAAGGTGCAGTATTTCACCTTAGATTTTAGTGATATACATATGTATATATGCATATATATAAAATTAAAGTAAACCTATAAATTAGGCAATCCTTAAAATTACACTCGATGGCACATACTGGTGGCCTAGCAGATAAGGCCACTGGAAACAGTCCTCATACATTCCAAGGCCTTGAGTTCAAGACCCAGGGTCAGGGAAAACAACCAAGATGAATAGCTAAATAAAAATAAATGTGTCTTCCTCCTATCTCCTGCCAGCCTGTCTGTCTGCTCACCTTTATTCCTGCCTGCACCTTTCCTTTAAAAAAAAATTATATTTGGTATTACATATCCAAATTTTTTAATGAAAACATTTCCAATAAACTACTTTTTGTTAACCAAGATTGACTCAAAATAAGAAAATAATTTGGCACACCCTGGTGGCCTGGTATTTAAGACCATCAGACATAGTACACCTGCATCTCAAAGACCAGGCTTCCTGATCCAGAGTCGGGGGAACAACAAAAATGAACGACTAAGTAAAATGGATAAAAATGTTTCTTCCTCCTCTCTCT